>OZ020191.1:82224635-82274635 GCA_963971165.1 Philopedon plagiatum | reverse complement strand
CACTAATGTGGCGTCGCGACGTCTACTTCTGGACCACACCCAGAAGGCGTCGGTGACCTTGAAAGGCAGAATGAATTGTCTACCTTTTTTGCAAATTCTCTCAGAGCAAAACTGTCGACGTTTCTTTTACGTTTGATGATATTAAACTGTCGGCCGTTATGCAAATTTACCTCAATTGTCGACATTTTTTGGTACGAGGTCCTAATAGCAAACTCGAGCGCCTATGGGGGACCGCTCCTCCCTCATAAAAATATCCCTATCTGCATCTTGTTATTGCTGTATTATCCACATGATAAAAATCCTTTGGTGCATCCCGCCGAGGAGCACAAATTTTAAAGCCTAATTAAATTGAAAGCTGGGTGAGAGGTAACTTTTTTTCAATACTGTTAATAACTCATAAACGTTATTCAAATTCATTAACCGAAACCAAAAAATACATCAATGTTGATGTATGACGGTAGGCGTTGTAGTAAATTTTGAAAAAAGGTTTCAGCCATTTTTACCAGATCACATAAAATTTTTACCTATAACACATTTAGGTGTAAATTTTATGTTATATTTTATATATTATTGTGTTTCTTTTTCTAGTGCCAATCATTTGACAAATCACCAAATCTACAATGAGGATTATGCCCGCTATGAAAGTACAACAACCTACAGGCCTTCAACATACAGGTCCATTTACCCCAACTTAAATGGAATTAATTCACAAAGACCTTCTGCGGAATATCCTAGAAGTTCAAAAGATGCATATCATTCTGACAGGTAATTTTTTTACTGTTATTCAAGCTTTCATATACAGTTGATACAAAACCAATGTAAACAAACGTATTGACAGAACAAAGCATAATTGTATTTTTTTTTATCTGAGTTTCATCTGACATGGGTTTAATCACAATTTAATAGAAATAAACGTTTAGGGCTAATTACTAATTGCCATAACGTACCAAATAGACACACCACTGTATCTCAAATTGGTGGTGAATATATTGGGATCTCGGAAACTATAAGAGATGGAAGAACGGTTACTTTAAACTGTCTTTATTCCAAATCAACTATATATATAGTTTATTATATGGAATATGACAAAATAAATATAACATTAGATTTTTAAAAAATGTAATAAAATTAACTCCAATGTTTATAAACTTAATCATACAATATAGATATTTTTAAAGAAGAAATTTCTTCAGTTCTCTTTTAAACATTGTTAATTTTTTTAATATTTTTAATAGTCTCTGGAAGACTTATTATAAATTAAATTCCCCTCATACGTAAGAGATTTTTTTCCAAAATTACTTTTAACTGTTATACTTTGAAAATTCTTACAATGTCGGGTGTTATGATCATTGATCATGTAAGGTTTTGTTTTGTTTAAAAGTAATATTTGACTTTTTTCTTTTAATAAAATAGCGTGTATTAAAATGCAAATTTTTAATTGATAAATGTTGTGAACATTTAGATCTCCCTTAGGTTTATATAAATTAATAGTTAGCTCTAAATATGGTAATTTGTAACTACATTTAATTATTTTATTCGTTACTTTCTGCAAGAGTTTTAAATTGGACAAACAAGCAGAACCCCAAATAGAAATTAAATATTGTAATTTGTAATATATTAATAAAAAGTCAAATTCCTTTAGCTATTTTAAAGGAATGTAAGATCGAGATTTATGCAGCACACTTATTAGAGGAGTTTGATCAAAACATTTTAATATTGTGAATATGATTTTTCCAACTAAAATTAAGCCTAAAATCTTGTCGTATTTAAATATTGAATAGATTCAGTTTTAATCATTAACGGGGAAATATTAGAACTTACTATCTTATTTTTATTAATAAACATAAAAGAATATTTTTTGACATTCAATGTAAGTTTATGAGATTGAAGCCAAGACAGAAGTATTTGTAAGTCATAATTAATTTTTAAAGTAGGTAACTAATGTTGGGGAAGACAATTCTGGTAGATTAGTCTCCAGCTCAGATTGTGATAATTAGGTTAATTAAAATATGTTTTTATAATTAGTATTTAAGTCTATTAACTTGGTTGCTTTAAACCGAAAACAGTATTTTTTTATTTATTTTGTCGAAAAATAATTAAATTTTTTGAGCGACCGGTACCTAGTAAGGTACTACGTAAGTCTAAATTTAGTACAGTAATATCGTACTCCAATATATGTTTTTACATGCCACAATTTTTGCAAAACAGCAAAGTAAAGTACCAATGTCCACAAATTTTCGATTTCGTTACACTGTGCGTCGGTCTAGTAATTCTTCGCTGACGAGGAATCACCTATCAGGGATTTATACTCTATTCACATTTCAAATACGCCCGATATAAACAACATGCTAGCCTCGTAACAGGGAGTCTAGCTTCGTGATCGGCAATTTACGCAACGCTATTGGACCCCACCACAGACCATCACCTGCTCAGCGTCCACGTGCTTTTGTTGACATTGTCCGTATTTGAAACGCGAATAGACTTAAGTTTGCTAGAGCGTAGTGTTGCCAACTCATGGGGAATTTCCCGATTTCTGGGATTTCTTTAACAAAACTGGAAATAATTTTTGTTTGGGTTTGCTTGGATTTTTGTTTTTTAACAAAAGTGGGAAATTTTGTATTAACAATTGCAACAATTTTGTTTTGTTTGGTTTTGTTTGTAATTTGCAAATTATAAATCAAACAATTTTGACACGTTTGAACGTTCGCTTTGCACATTCCTACTGAATAATAACCAAATATAAATTTGACACATACGCACTTAGGGGATGACCCCAAAAAAGTGTCTATTTTAATTTTATTTCACACGTGCGGTAAATGATATTGAAAAATATTATATTTAATATAAAAAATACATCAGTAAAAATTAATATATAAATAATAATTTACGTCGTATTCAAGGTTTTTCCTTTTTATATTTGGGGTTGGGAAATCTTATGATTCGAAGTTTCGAAGTGGGATAGAGTCTAAGTGCCCAGGCCTTCGGCCTCATCGGCCCCCCACCGAAATTTTCTCGCTCGCTCGCCTGTTCCAATCTGGGCCTGAGAACTATTAACATAAACAAACTGTTTACGGTCATTTAAATAATTTTAAAATAATTTGTACGCATTGCCCCTTACACTAATGCTGTTTAGTTTTCTTAATGGAATCTTGTGATTCGCCGTATCTTAAACTTTATACAGATCCAGACACAACAAAGAGCATTTTTTATTACTATCAACATTTATTTGGGTATCTGTTACAACATCTGCTTGGACAGCTATTTCGGTATTCCTAGATATCCGTATTGGTCAGTAAAAATTAGATTTTGGCTTTCCAAACAGTCGTTTATATGGCACATAAACTAGCATTTATCACATTTTCTAATATTTTAGAAAAAATTGCTAATACGGATATTACTACATTCGTATCGTTTACCTGTTTTAAAGACAGGGAGAACTTTGGCAATTTTTATTTAATCTGGAAAGCTTCTCTTTTTAAAACAGTTTTGTTATAAAAAATAAATTTGGAGTAATATCATTATTTACAGACTTAATAATTTTAACAGAAATATTATCAAAACCATTCACTTTTTTAGAATCGAGGCCATTAATAATTTCCTTTATTTCATTGATGGATATTTTTTCAGAATCGATAAATAGTGTTTTTCCTTCTGCTTGTTCAATACATCCTTGAACTAGGGAAATTTTTTAGCCAACACTTGTATAACATTTACAAAATAATTATTAATTTTTTTTGTTACTACTTGAAAGTTGTTCTTTATAATAATTTTGCTTAGTTATCCTAATATTTCTCTTTACAAGTTTGTTGTAGTTGTAATAAATTTCTATAATGTTGGTGGTTATTGGGGCTTTTGTTTTTCTTTACATAATGCTTATGTCGAATTTTAACAAGTTTAGCTAATTCAGTGTTAAACCATGGCTTAGAATCATCCTTAATTTTTACAGATTTATTACGAGAGCGTTCTTTAAAAAGATTTAAAATAATTTCATAAAAGTAATTTGGCTATTGGAATATTTGTTTTTATTGTTTAATAAAATCAGTTAATATTTAAATTTGTTAACACGAAATTGTTTAAAATAAATATTTTTAGTCTTTGATTTTATGTCATTCCATTGAAATTGTATTGGAAAGAAAATTATTTGAAATTTATGGTCATTTAGCTACGTAGATTCGAGCTGAATATCTATTTTTTTGTTTGAATTATATTATTACGTGATCTATTAATGTGTACAGGGTATCCCATTTTCGGCACTTTTGGGGGGTATCTCCCTTATTTTTAAAGATAGAGGGTTGCGGTTTCCGCGACAGGTGCTATTTTTTGTGAAATTAAAGATAGTGCCAGCAGAATTTGCATAGCCCTTTTGATTTTTGAGATACAGGGTAGAATCGAAAAGTGTAACGTTTGAGGAACTACGTGTATCTGAGTTACTTTTAAACTTATCGAAGAAGTTGAAACGTATTCTTATAGAATTTTTTCCGTAGAATCTAGTGGCGTAGTCGGTTTTTTTCTAACACGTTCCGTTTTTTAGGTATGAAGCAAACATATGTTCTTTTAAATGGAACACCCTGTATATATTTTTCATATTTATTAGGCATAATGTGGGCTTTCCAAAAATATATAATTGTTGTAGCGGTTAAATCTTTAACCACTACTACCCCTATTAGTTCTTAATATTTTTGTAAATTTCCATGGTCCAGCGCATTCGTCAACTTCCAAAATATCTTTACCAGCTGCATCCAAGCAGACGAGATGTCGTCTAGTACCCATGCGTGGTACTCGTAGATCGATGTACCAGCGTTTTTCGAGACACTCCGATTTTGCTAATCGTGTGAGGAGTCATGATTTTTCTGACTGAAGTTTTTTTGCCTTTATAGTGCTATTTTATGTACCAATTATTGTAATGTGAAGTAGTGTCTGATTACTTACATACATATTATTATGTCTTTTTGCCGATTCATGATTATTCTTCCTGGGAGAAGTCCCGTTTTAATTTCTTATTCGCCATGTGCATAGTAAGACGAATCCCCTCAACCTAGAGGGTTTTAGAGAGGTGCTAGATAGGATTTTAGAGAGGCGTTAGATAGGGTGTTAGAGAGGCGCTAGAGAGGTGTCCACGTTTCACAGCACGTTTTCCTCCACTTTTCTCATAAACTATCAGGGAAGTAGCTGTCCGTAGTAACCAGGATTGGCGGCCTAACATTTAGCCACCAACAAGTGTGTTTCATAGGATGCAGGGGACACTCTAGAAGCTCCCACCAGAACCTAAGGCCAGTCTATTCCATTTTTTTAATTGCGTAATTTTTTTATACTATAACTTTCGTGATATCCTCTTTATTTCTTAAATTCATTCTTTACATATATTACATATTTACCTGTGTAAGCTAGCCTTCTGATTATTTTAAAATTAAATTCACATGCGACTTTTAAATATATTTTTGTACATAAATGTACATATCATTGGGGTAATCTTTGGCCAAAGATAGGGGTTATGTATATATAACTATAACTCGGGAATTTTGGCTTCACTGCATTATATTTATTTTTATCAGAACAAATGCATTTTTAAACTATGTTATTTGGTATTTATAAACATATTTTTTGTTCCTCCTTTGGCACAATTCGCTAATTAAATTGGTTGAAGCTAATCTCAGGTAGTCTATTTATTTATTACCAACTTAGATTAAAAGAGCTTGGTTTCTCAGTTCAGAAGCTCTGAAAACTAATCATTTAAATGAAAAACTGAGTGGCGCCTTTAAAAAGCGTAAGTGTTCCTAGCCGATGACCATCTGCAGTTCTACCGACGAATAGCTACCGTACGCAAGTGAGTACTTTTCTGAGGAAAACCAAGTTTTCCCCTAAAAGTACGCCACATAAAATGGCGCCCAACGTGGGGCTTGAGTGCTTACGCTTTGATTTTATTTTTTGTATTTTTTCTACTGAGATTAGTTTCAAAACCCCATAACATTTTTTCTTAATTTTCAAATTTTCTTTCAGGCTTGTTTATCCATAAATTTTTATATTTTCCCCAAAAACTGACTATTCGCAATATGTATTTTTACTGATTCTATTTCTGTCTTTTTCTGTCTTATAAAAATACTCATAGGTACCTACACACAAACAATGGTGTATATCATTAATTAATTATAGAGATTTTAATATTGATTAATATTTTGGCCAATTATTTATTAATAAAAATTTTGATTCCCCTAATTTTCAAATAAAATTAGATATTTGCTGAATTGATAACTGCGAACGTCGCGGCGCGTCCTTGAGTTGTTTGGCTAAACCATTTTTTCTTGCATTCCTTTACCGATACAAAAAAGCATATTTGTTGGAAATGTATACGTCTTGACGAACATTGTAGTAAAATAATATTTTATATTATTTACCGAATGCATCTTTTTTGAATATAGTAAAACAGTATTTCAAAATTAAAACCAGTACTTAAGATTTATAATTAAAAAGTTTTAAGCAGTTACCGGTTATTTCAGATTTCAATTGTTACCTAAAAACAAAAAAAAAAAACTTGCTTTTGCCTGACCAAAGTTTATATTTATTTTGTGACTAAATTTTAATTGACGTACAGGTTGTCTCAAACGTGATCCTTACATAAGCAACTATACAGGTTGGCTTTAAAAATTATATACCGGTTGTCCAAATATTTTTAATTTGTTTTTTGTAGTCTTTTATAACAAATACTTCAATTATTTAATTCCTAACGTTAATTAAAAATTTTTAAGAAGTTTTTTGGAATACTTATCTGAAAAGAAAAATTTTTAAATATGGCTGCCACAGTTGATAAATTTCAAATTAATCACCTTTTAGATTATGAACTCGATTATGAACTAAATATTAGGTCTGTTTATACCGACCGTAACGTGGTAGAAAAAAGAAAAATTTTGTCTAGACTTTTAAAAAAAGAAATTCAGATACCTGGAAGTCAGATTTGTATGGAAGCGTATATACCCGATTTTAGAACCGAATGAGCAGAAATAAACAAAAGTATTGCATCTATTGAAAATGTTATTTCAGATTTTGAAGGAAGTGCTACCGATAGTACTTACCTTCGCGTTAAGTCAAGACTAGCTCATTTGTGCGGCCGAATAAAAAGAATCAAAATTCCGGAAGCCGATGATGGCGATGCAATTAAATTTCGTAACGAATCTTATGCAACGTGTCTTAAAGTAGAGTCAGATTTAGATGAAAAAGTTTCAGAGGAGTCGCCCTCATCCATTCCTAATTTAAATAATCTTACTCAGACCTCTCCACCGATAGTTAATGTTAATCCTGTTGTCACATGTACAGCCAGTAAGCAATCAATATCTTCTTGGGGAATTAAATTTAATGGGTATACAAAAAATGTTTTTTACTTCTTAGAAAGAGTTTCTGATCTTGCTCAGGCTCGTGATGTTTCAGAAAATGAATTAATTAACTCAGCTGTTGAATTTTTTGTTGGTGATGCGTTCACATGGTACCGTAGCATTAAATCTAGTATTACAGATTGGCCTTCTTTAGTATCTCGTTTAAAGAAAGATTTTTTACCTCCTTATGCAGACGACGATGTCTGGGAACAAATAAGGCAGAGAAAACAGAAGAGAAATGAATCAGTAACTATTTTTATGGCGCATTTAGAAAACTTATTTTGTCGCTTATCTACGTCTCCAGCGGAGGTCACTAAGGTGAAATACATTCGAAAAAATTTATTACCTGAATATATCAATCAACTTGCCTTACATTCTATTGATACTGTCAATGAATTATCTATTTTGTGTAAAACATTGGAAGAAGCTTCCAAGACTACTTCTAAAAAACTACCTCAATTATTTTATTTATCGGATTCGGATCAACAAAGTGGTTCACGACAACGTGACACTCGAAGTAACTATAAAAATTTTAATAAAAAATCTTCTCGTTTTGATAACCAAAATACCTCTAATACTGATAGGAAATTTAAGAAATCAGAAAATGTAGATAAACCTTCTGATGCTTTGGATAACAAGGAATCTCAATCTATATGTAAGAATAAAATTATCTGTTTCAATTGTCGCTTACCTAATCATACCTATAATTCGTGTACGGAAAAAAGAAAAATATTTTGTTATCGCTGCGGCGAGCCCAATGTAAAGACTAATTCTTGTAAAAATTGTTCAAAAAACTAAATAGTCCATCAAGCACTGCCCGTGGTCGGTACTTCGATGGAAAGTTAACCACAAAATCCTATTTTGATAAATCTGATTGGAACAAATGGCTTATATATGTCTCTAAAGTTTTCAAAACACCTAAAACTAGTAACGAAATACTACCTCTATTTATTAACAAAGTTAATGATAACAGACCTTATATCTCAGTTTGTCTTTATGATCAAGTTATCACAGTTTTATTAGATTCTGGAGCTAACTCTTCTATTGTTGGATCAAGTGGAATAAAAATCTTTAAAAAATTAAAAATTAAGATTCATTCAGTAATAGATTCTAATGTTCGCACAGCAGACGGTACACAGCAACAAGTTGTTGGTGTCTCTGATTTGCCTATTTTTATTAATGATTGTTGTAAAATAATCAAAGTTTTAATTGTACCTTCTGTAACGCATGCATTTATTTTTGCAAAACAGTTTAATTTAGTAATGGACTTCAAAAATAATAGTTGGTTTATTCATAGTAATGAAATAGAAATAAGTACTACTTCTACAATAACAAATAAATTTTGTATTCCTAAACTTAACACTGTAGATGATTTATCTCCTACTCAAAAAATAGAAGCTCAAAAAGTTTTAGATTCCTTTAAAGAAATTGATAGTAACGATAAGTTAGGGAGAACAAATAAAATTAAACTAAATATAGATACCGGTGATAACCCCCCTTTTAAAAAGAATCCTTATCTACTTTCTCCGTACATGCAAGAAATTCTAAACAAAGAGTTAGATTCTATGATTAAATTAGGTGTAGTTGAAGAATCTCAAAGTCCTTGGAGTTCTCCAACCTTATTAGTTAAAAAACCAAACGGTGAATATAGATTCTGTTTTGATGGACGTTTTTTGAATAATTTGACTAAACATGATAGTTTTCCTTTGGCTCACGTAGATCGTATCTTAAATAACTTGCGTAATGCCAAGTTTATTTCCTCCATAGATCTGCGAAAAGCATTTTGGCAAATTCCTTTGGATGACGCATCTAAAGAAAAAACTGCTTTTTCTATAATTGGTCGCGGACACTTTGAATTTAGGGTAGTTCCTTTTGGCTTATGCAATGCTGCGCAAACTCAACAACGGTTGGTAGATTCAATTTTTGGACCTAAGTACGAACCGCATATATTCTCTTATCTAGACGATATTTTACTTTGCTCTCCTACTTGGGAACACCATATTGAGTTACTGACAACTGCAAAAAATTTACTAAAGGATGCAGGCCTTACTATTAACCTTGAAAAATGTCAATTTTTTAAGACATCTTTAAAGTACCTAGGTTTTATTGTTGGAAATAATTCTTTAGCCACCGACCCTTGTAAGGTTGATTGTATGTTGAATTATCCACGTCCCCGCACTTCGACTGAAGTTAAGCGTTTCATAGGAATGTGTTCATGGTATCGCAGGTTTATCAAAGATTTCTCGTCCCTTGTAAGTCCCTTAAATTCACTTCTTAAAGGCAAAAAGAAAAAAGAAGTTATCAGTTGGAACGACGAGGCTGAGTCCGCGTTTTTGTGTATCAAGCAAAAATTAGTAAGTGCACCTATTCTAGCTCAACCAGATTTCAGTCAAAAATTCTATGTTCAGTCAGACGCTTCCGATGTTGGTATTGGAGGAATGTTGACTCAGTTTATAGACGGAGAAGAAAAAGTCATAGCTTATGCAAGCCGTTCTTTGTCCAGAGCAGAAAGAAATTATTCGGTGACCGAACGGGAATGTTTGGCAGTTATATTCTGCATCGAAAAATTTAGACCTTGGGTAGAAGGTACGCGTTTTACCGTAATCACCGATCATTTCAGTTTACTTTGGCTTAATAATCTTAAAACTCCCTCTGGTAAACTTAGTCGCTGGTTGCTTAGATTAAGGCAGCACACTTTTGATTTACAGCATAGAAAAGGCTCAATGCACATTGTTCCAGATGCCTTAAGTCGTATACCTTATTATCTTCCAGATAATATGGACATGGACAGTCCATCTACCTCACAAACACTGCCTCTACAAGTATCTTCCTTATCTGTTGATTTCTCTTCTCTTGATCCCTGGTATATCTCTCTTCGTGACAATATTCGTAAAAGTCCTGAAAAGTATCCTCAATGGCGGATTGAAGGTGACTTAGTCCAAAAATTTATTCCTTGTCGTTCCTCTTATTCTTTTAATAAACAGGAATGGAAACTCTTAATTCCAAAACCTCAAAGGGATAAGGTCATCGAAAATTGTCATAATCCTCCAACCAGTGGACATTTTGGTTTTCGGAAGACTTTGTTTCGTGTTCACGAATTGTACTATTGGCCTCAGATGAGGTCACAAATTTTAAAGTTTATTCGTAAATGTTTGGTGTGCGGTGCGCAGAAACATTCAAACTTACCTAAGGTTGGTACCATGGGAAAGGAAAAAATTGTTGACTTACCTGGTCAGATTATTTCTTTAGATTTTATTGGTCCCTTTCCACGCTCAAAAAGAGGCAATAAATGGTTGCTAGTAGCTGCTGATTGGTTTTCGAAATACACTTTTACTTTTCCTCTTAAACATTCTAAGTCTAATCTTATTGCAGATCTCTTAGAAAATCAGATTTTTCTTATATTTGGTGTGCCTCAGATCCTTATCTGTGACAACGCAACCAATTTTTCTAGTCATAACCTTAAAAATCTATGTGAAAAATATCACGTCAAACAGTGGTTTACTCCGTTTTACTCACCACAATGCAATTTTGTGGAAAGAAACAACAAAACTATAACTACTTCTATCAGATGTTACGTGGATAAACATGAAGATTGGGATCTACCATATTGCTGAAATTAGGCAGGCTATTAATACTGCAGTTCACGAAGTGACTGGTTTTCCTCCTTCATATTTAATGTTTGGTCGACATGTTCCTTTATCTGGTGATTATTATGATCATCCTCCCCAAGACCAATCTTCCGAAATATTGCCTGGTGATAGGAATACCTACGCCGAAAATTTAACTGAGTTTCGTAATCTGTTCGCAGAAATACGCCAGAAACTGCATTCTGCATTTGAAAGGAATTCTAAGTCCTATAATCTCCGGAAACGGGATGTCTGTTTTAATGTAGGTGAAAAAGTATGGCGTCCGAACAAGATGTTATCTAATGCTGCGAACAAATTTGCTGCAAAACTTAGTCCTAAACATATCTTATCTCTTGTCTCTAAAAAATTATCTCCGTTGGTCTATGAATTAAAAAACCTAGACGGTTCTAAAGTAGGCAAGTGGCACGTTAAAGATTTATTGCCTTACCATGGACATTCTGAGGATATAGAAGATACCCAAAGATCTCTTTCCTCATAAATTCTTACCTTTATTTTCTACCTAAAAATTTTTAAAGTAAATTTTGATTGAAGTTATAACTTGGTCGAAATTACCGTGCCTTATCTTCAATTTACTTACCTTATCTTTTTTTCTTTTGCGTTTTGGCTTAGGTATTTGCCTAGGACAAAACTCCGCTAAGCATACCTTAGCGTAACTCACCTCGCCTTGGCGTGGTTCAGTGTCAAAATTTTGTGCAAGTGTAATGGGCTGATGCACGCGGGCACCTTGCCGCAACTTCAGTTTCATTGGACCTTGCTTGACACTTAAAAATTATCGGTACTATTTTTCTAGTAATTAAATAGTTTGGTTTATATACCGTGAGAAATTTTGATTTTAAATACTAAATCATTTTAGGTTATTTCAGTTTCTTATAACCGATGGTTTTTCTACTATAAGTGATGTTTCTACTTTCTTATAGGCTGTAAATAGATTTAGTTGTAAATATATTGAATTAGCTGATATGAAATTATTAGTGAGTGTTGGTAGTAATAATAGTGCTAGGCAAATAGTTGTCAGATGTTAGTGGACTTACCAATTTAGTGACCTTACCTGATTTGTGACCTACCGATAGTGACCTACCGACTGTAATCTCCCCTGGGGGGCGAGTGATACGCGAGAGTTATCAATACTAAAATTTTGACAACACTATTTTGTGCACTGCAGTTTTTGTATATTTTTTCGTAAGTTCTAAGGTTACTTATGTTTTTTATTATTAGATTATCGTAAACTGTTAATATTTACCTCACATATCATATTATGGAATATGACTGTTAAAAAATGTAAAGTCCACTTTGTAGTTGTTTCGTCCTCGATTACGCTGTAGATATTAATTTGTGTGTGTTTGTACAGTTAATTATATTATTTTCTGAAATTTGCTACATATATGAATTCATTTTCTGTTCTAAAATATATTAAGATAATTACCCTAAATTTTGTGTCTCCTTGCATTCAAAATTACGGGTTTTCATAAATTTGCTAATCGTTCAGGCTTTTACAATTATACTTTCTCGACCTGCCTACTATACTTTCCCATTTCCTGCTTTCCTACTATTTTACCGTCCCTCGTACCTACTTACTCCCGGTAGTACTACAACGTGTGGTACGCGACGACGCGGGAAGGAGATAGCCAGAGGGCAGAGAGAGAAGAGAACGAAACGATACTCGGCAAGAGACTGTGCGTTCGGAGTGCTCCCAAATCTCCCGCTGTTTTACCCTCTTCCCTGATGTTTCCCTAAGGTAAGTCGAATTGCTATCAATAAATTTTATATTCTGATTGTATTTACGTTACAAAAGATTACCGGACTGGAAAGGTGATTTCTATCCGTGAGGAAGTCTAAATAAGAGATCTACGTATCAGCGTAACCTATGAATTTACAGTCTTTATAAGGGTGGCTAACAGCGCCCCAACCATTGGTCCTTCGAGCCGGATACGTTTTATTAGTCTTAAAGTTTGGAGTTTCTTATCGTTGGGTTCACCTTTTCAATTCTGTGATTTACAATTTAATTTTGAATGCAAATCTAACGATCTTACTGGGAAATTATGATTTTCTTCTACTTTACAAATTAGTTACTACTTTGCTTATTTGCCAATTTGCTTATTGCTATTTTCTCACACTTTGGTGCTACTTGCATGGTATTCGCCGATAAGTCTGTGAATTTTACTTCTATGTACTAATATTATACTTTTGCTGTACCTACTTTATTACTATACTTTACTGCTTTTGCAGTTTATCTGGCGAATATTAAGCATACATATTTCAAAATTACATAAATTAATTTTTCGTTTCTTTCAATAAATACCGCAAATTTTACCGCATTAATATTTACAGCGTACAAAATTTGTGTCACGTTAGTACCAAAAGCCGGTTGCACCTTTGCAAAAAGAGGTTCTCTTATCAGTTCGTTAAAATATTTCCAACCTTTGGTTATTTTTTTATACGCCGAAACTGATACTCCTTTACTTATTTTAAACGGTAAATAAAATACGTTGTCCTTTTCCTAAAAGGTATAACTTACGAATTACAGGGGCACTCTGAAAATTATTTAATGAAAATTTTTTCTTTCTAATTTTCAAACAATTTTTTATGCTTTAGGGATTATATTTGCATACATACAAAATACATTTTGTAATTATTTACTCCAGTTTACCTATTATTCTTACATTTGCTTAAAAATGTCCGACAATAAAATTTTAAAAGCGAAAGCTCTAAGGCAAACTGCCATTTTACAATTGTCTTTGATTATTGACGCCGCTAAATTAGCTAAAACTGATGAAGCTGAATTAAATCCTTTTAAAATCCGTTACAGAAGCCTTAGCAAAATCATGAAAGATTTTGAAAAACATAATAATAGTTTACTTGCTTTGCTTGCCGCAAAACCCGAAGACCTCAAGGTTGAGGAAAAAACGGGAATTGATTTTGCTAAACGCTGTCACGAGATAGAGACAATTTATTACGAATTGTTCGAGTTACCGTTAGAAGATAATGGCGTCTTAGATACTTCGATTCACCCTCCTTTCTCTCCACATAGGAATCAAAATTCAAATTTACGCGAACATGCGATTTTACCTAAAATCACATTACATACTTTTAACGGAGATATTGCGAGCTTTCCTACTTTCAACCAAACCTTTTTAACATTAATACATAATAATCGAACTCTAACTAATATAGAAAAGTTTAATTATTTGCTGTCTTCGTTGGAAGGTCCACCTTTAAATTTAATTTCTGACATTCAAGTTACGAATGATAACTACCTTATTGCTTATAATACAATAATTGAGAGATATAACAATAAACGTTTGCAAGCTTTTACCCACTGGAAAGCTATCGAGGAATACCCTCGTTTAATGTTTGAGAATATAGCTGGATTAAGAAATCTGTTAGATACCTTTTCAAAGAATTTAGCTGCTTTACAAAATTTAAAATTTGATACAAGTCGATGGGACTTTATATTAGCCTACATGATCCTTGATAGGTTGGACCCTTCAACAAGAAAATCCTTTGAACAACAACACGCTTCAAATGACATCCCCAAATATGACGTAATAAAAGTTTTCCTTCAAAAATATTGCATTGCTTTGGAATCTGTTCCACAAAAACCGAAACCTGCTTCTAATTCGTCTAATTTAAAATCTAGTTTTGTGAACTCCCCTCGTAGTTTTCACAATCGACCTGAATGTAACCGAAGTCAAAAAAACAAATCTGCATTTTTCGTAAATAGTCCGTCAAACAGTAATACGTGCTTTTTATGCAAGAACAATCATATAATTTATAGATGTCCTGTTTTTTCTGCAAAATCTGTTCAACAACGTTTTGATCTTATAAAACAACAAAAGGCGTGCGTTAACTGTCTTGCAACTACGCACACGGTCACCCGCTGTACTTCAGAAAAGCGCTGTCATTCTTGTCATCAAAAGCATCATACTATGCTTTGTTTTAGACAAAATATAATGGCCGATTCTAATAACCATTCGGATTCCGGGCCATCTAACTCACATTTGCAAAATAACTTCACTACGGTAAATTCTGATTCGGCCGTATCTGTCAAAACTTCCACAGTAGGGATGTTAATTAATGATCATGAAGTTTTATTATCCACCGTTTTACTAAAAATTAAAGATTCCTTTAATACGTGGCATACGGTTAAGGCCATTCTTGACAGTGGAGCTCAGTCTTCATTTATAAGCAGAAGCCTTGCCAATAAATTATCTTTGCCAAAATTTAAAATTGCTATGTCATTGCAAGGATTAGATTCCATGCGTACAACAGCAAAATTGGGAATGCATTGTGCTATTTCTTCCGTTTATGATCAAAATGTTTCATTTGATTTAGACGCAATTATTCTCGACAAAATTTGTGACGAGATACCTGCTGTTTCTTTTTCTAAAGAAAATTTTCCCTTTACTTCAAATTTATTACTGGCTGACTCCAATTTTGCTGAAAAATCTAAAATTGATATTTTACTAGGAAATGATGTATTTCCATACATTTTAAAAGATGGCAGACTTAATAACGGTCCAGACCAACCGGTTTGTGTTAACACTATATTTGGCTGGACTTTAATGGGTAAAACTATCTTTAATCCTACTAACAAATTAATTAAATCTTTCTTTACTACTTCAGTTTCAAGTTGTGAAACAATTAATGATACTTTACAAAAGTTCTGGAAACTTGAAGAAGTTCCAGAGGTCAAAGTTCAGTCCCCTGAAGACGAATATTGTGAGAACCATTTTTCTCAAACAACTACCAGAACGGAATCGGGTAGATATGTTGTATCATTGCCCTTTAAAATTACTGCACCCGATTTCGGCGATACTTATAGTGTTGCTTTACAAAGATTTTTATCTCTAGAAAAAAGGTTTTTAAAAAATGAAAATTTTTACCAGTCTTACAGTGACGTAATACATGATTACTTAGATAACGGGCACATGGAGATTGTTCCTAAACCTCCTCTTACTGATATACCAAATTACTTTTATATTGCTCATCATGCGGTTTTCAAAGAGGATTCTACTAGTACACCTATTCGGGTGGTCTTTGATGCTAGCACTTGCGCCACTAGTAAACCCTCTTTAAATCAAGCTATGTATACGGGGCCTAAACTACAAAGGGACCTGGTAAATATTTTACTTAATTTTAGATTGCATAAATATGTTTTTACTTGCGATATAAAACAAATGTTTCGAATGATCTTGGTAGCTCCTAAAGATAGAATTTATCAAAGAATATTGTGGCGTTTCTCACCCAATGAACCTATTTCTCATTATCAGATTAATGTTGTTACTTTCGGGATTGTTTGCAGTCCATATCTTGCTATCAGAACATTATTACAACTAGCAGATGACTATACAGATATTCCATTAGCATCAGAAATTTTAAAAACCTCAACTTACGTAGACGATATAACAGGTGGTGCCTCTAATCCTGAACAATTAATTTTAATAAAAAATCAAATATTTGAGCTGTTATCACGGGGTGGGTTTGACGCTCGAAAGTGGGCGAGTAACTGCCCAGAGTTGCTTAGAGATTTGCCAGAACACCTTGTATTGAATAAAGATATTTCTTTTGATATGGAGGGCAATAACACTTTAAAAATCTTGGGACTACAATGGGACCCAGTCTCAGATGTTTTTCGTTATACATGTTCAAATTTCCATAACGAATGTACTAAACGTACAATGTTGAGTGAACTCGCTCGAACTTTTGACCCTGTTGGGTATTTGACTCCTATTACTATATTTGTTAAAATGCTTATACAAGTATTGTGGTCACTTGGGATCGATTGGGATGAAAAACCGCCAAGAGAGGTCGTAAATAAGTGGGACAAATTTAAATCAGAGTTGCATTTCTTAAATACTTTAAAAATTGATCGTGAAATAAATATTACCGACTCAATTTCTTCAGAATTATTTGGATTCTGTGATGCGTCAGAACGCGCCTACTGTGGGGTGATTTATATACGCGTTCTTTTTCCTGATAATATATATAAAACTTACCTTGTGTGTGCTAAGTCAAAAGTTAGTCCTCTTAAAAGTCTAAGTTTGGCCAGATTGGAGCTCTGTGCAGCTGTTTTACTTGCAAAACTAATGTTTTACATTTTGGAGGTTTTTTCACAAAAAATACATTTTAAAAATATTTTTGCCTTTACTGACAGTTTAGTTGTTCTGAACTGGATTAGGAGTTCACCACACCGGTGGAAAACTTTTGTGAGCAACAGAGTGTCTTATATACAGGAAAGGCTTGCACCAAATTTGTGGTCACATGTGCCTTCTGAACTCAACCCTGCAGATTGTGGCAGTAGAGGCATGTTTCTCTCAGAGCTCACGAATTTTTCCCTCTGGTGGGCTGGACCAGATTTCCTGCTTCAAAATCGGAATGACTGGAATTTTTCAGAATTTTCGATAAATAAATTTACCGATGTTTCCCATGAACAAAGAAAATTTACTGTGACTACATTTGTTTCTTTAAATTTTATTGATTTTCTTTTCGACAAATTTAGTTCGCTTTCTAAGGTCAAGCGAATAATTGCATATATTTTAAGAGCCGTAACTATATTTAAGAATTGCAAACAAAAAAATAATATACACTATCCGCCACATCTGACTCTTCTGGAATTGCACAATACATTGCTATTTCTTACCAAATATACTCAGTCAACTTACTTCGCTTCAGAAATAGTTTTACTAAAAAATAACAAGCCTCTACCAAAATATTTACAAAAATTAAAGCCATTCATTGACAAAGATGGGTATGTACGGGTAGGTGGCCGTCTATTTCATTCTGATTTGCCTTATAAAAACAAGTTTCCTTTACTTTTGCCTGCAACTGCAAAATTTACTGACTTACTTATTTATGATATACATTATACATACTTACATTGTGGTATACAGACCACTCAGTATTTACTTTTTCAAAATTTCTGGGTCATATCTGCTAAGAGGGCTATTCGAAAAGTTATACATAAATGCCATACGTGCTGGAGGATAAACCCTAAACCCTATCAACCCCCTATGGGTGATTTGCCTAAATTTAGAGTTTCTGAATTTCCTAAAGCATTTACTAATTCCGGATTAGATATGTGTGGACCTTTTCCAATTACTATCGGTAGACTCAGGGGCGCCAGAGTTCACAAAGCCTATATCTGTCTTTTTATTTGCTGTAGTACAAAGGCAGTACATCTCGAATTGGTATCCGACCTCTCTATTGAAGCTTTCTTGGCAGCTCTACGCCGTTTTGTTGCCAGACGAGGCAAAATCTTAAATCTTTATTCGGATTGTGGCACCAACTTTATCGGTGGAGACAAATATTTACGCCAAATATTTGAAGATTCTGCTAAAAGCGAGGCAATAATTTGGCATTTTAACCCCCCCTCTGCCCCATCTATGGGAGGCATATGGGAGGCTAACATCAAATCGGTTAAGTCTCACTTGATAAGAGTAGTGGGCTCGCAAGTGCTAACATACGAAGAACTTAATACAGTCATTGTCCAAATAGAAGCTGTTCTCAATTCGAGACCCCTGTGTCCAATAAGTTCAGATCCTTCTGACCTGGCAGTCCTTACTCCAGGCCATTTTTTAACATTAAAACCACTTACTGCTTTACCCGATCCCGACACTGTAAGTTTACAACTAAATCGCCTTACAAGGTGGCAACTTTTGCAAAGGATGCACCGTGATTTTTGGAATCGCTGGCACAGAGAGTACCTTCACACTTTGCAGCAAAGAGCCAAGTGGCACGATCCAATTAATCCGGTGGTGCCTGATACCTTGGTTGTCATAAAAGATGAAAATAATAATCCTTTAAATTGGGTACTAGGTAGAATTGTGGAGGTATTCCCTGGTCACGATGGGATACCTCGGGTTGCGACGGTGAGGACGGCTAAGGGTGCTCTCAAGAGACCTTTGACCAAACTGTGTCCCTTACCCTAAATTAAACTTATATTTTCTCTATGAAAACCCATATGTTTTCATGGGGGTGGGGATGTTTCGTCCTCGATTACGCTGTAGATATTAATTTGTGTGTGTTTGTACACTTAATTATATTATTTTCTGAAATTTGCTACATATATGAATTCATTTTCTATTCTAAAATATATTAAGATAATTACCCTAAATTTTGTGTCTCCTTGCATTCAAAATTACGGGTTTTCATAAATTTGCTAATCGTTCAGGCTTTTACAATTATACTTTCTCGACCTGCCTACTATACTTTCCCATTTCCTGCTTTCCTACTATTTTACCGTCCCTCGTACCTACTTACTCCCGGTAGTACTACAAAGTGTGGTACGCGACGACGCGGGAAGGAGATAGCCAGAGGGCAGAGAGAGAAGAGAACGAAACGATACTCGGCAAGAGACTGTGCGTTCGGAGTGCTCCCAAATCTCCCGCTGTTTTACCCTCTTCCCTGATGTTTCCCTAAGGTAAGTCGAATTGCTATCAATAAATTTTATATTCTGATTGTATTTACGTTACAAAAGATTACCGGACTGGAAAGGTGATTTCTATCCGTGAGGAAGTCTAAATAAGAGATCTACGTATCAGCGTAACCTATGAATTTACAGTCTTTATAAGGGTGGCTAACAGCGCCCCAACCAGTAGTCTTTAATTTTTTTCTTTTGGAGAGGGGCAGTGTAGCGGTTAAATCTTTAACCACTACTACCCCTATTAGTTCTTAATATTTTTGTGAATTTCCATGGTCCAGCGCATTCGCCAACTTCCAAAATATCTTTACCGGCTGCATCCAAGCAGACGAGATGTACCCATGCGTGGTACTCGTAGATCGACGTACCAGCGTTCTTCGAGACACTCCGATTTTGCTAATCGTGTGAGGAGTCATGATTTTTCTGACTGAAGTTTTTTTGCCTTTATAGTGCTATTTTATGTACCAATTATTGTAATGTGAAGTAGTGTCTGATTACTTACATACATATTATTATGTCTTTTTGCCGATTCATGATTATTCTTCCTGGGAGAAGTCCCGTTTTAATTTCTTATTCGCCATGTGCATAGTAAGACTAATCCCGTCAACCTAGAGGGCTTTAGAGAGGTGCTAGATAGGATTTTAGAGAGGCGTTAGATAGGGTGTTAGAGAGGCGCTAGAGAGGTGTAAACGTTTCACAGCACGTTTTCCTCCACTTTTCTCATAAACTATCAGGGAAGTAGCTGTCCGTAGTAACCAGGATTGGCGGCCTAACATTTAGCCACCAACAAGTGTCTTTCACAGGATGCAGGGGACACTCTAGAAGCTCCCACCAGAACCTAAGGCCAGTCTATTCCATTTTTTTAATTGCGTAATTTTTTTATACTATAACTTTCGTGATATCCTCTTTATTTCTTAAATTCATTCTTTACATATATTACATATTTACCTGTGTAAGCTAGCCTTCTGATTATTTTAAAATTAAATTCACATGCGACTTTTAAATATATTTTTGTACATAAATGTACATAACATTGGGGTAATCTTTGGCCAAAGATAGGGGTTATGTATATATAACTATAACTCGGGAATTTTGGCTTCACTGCATTATATTTATTTTTATCAGAACAAATGCATTTTTAAACTATGTTATTTGGTATTTATAAACATATTTTTTGTTCCTCCTTTGGCACAATTCGCTAATTAAATTGATTGAAGCTAATCTCAGGTAGTCTATTTATTTATTACCAACTTAGATTAAAAGAGCTTGGTTTCTCAGTTCAGAAGCTCCGAAAACTAATCATTTAAATGAAAAACTGAGTGGCGCCTTTAAAAAGCGTAAGTGTTCCTAGCCGATGACCATCTGCTGTTCTACCGACGAAGAGCTGCCGTACGCAAGTGAGTACTTTTCTGAGGAAAACCAAGTTTTCCCCTAAAAGTACGCCACATTGTATAAATTATTTTTAAAAACAAGCTCAAAATTTAAGATTTTCTAAAATTTTCTTTTGTGTCCAATCAGTAGGTAGTAGGCTATGGCTAAAATTTACTAAAAACAAAATCGATGTAAGCAATTATTACACTTTCAAACTTAATTCAAAATATCTTTTTTAATTCTCAAGTCTTAATTATTTATTACAGCATTTTAACTTAATTAAGATAAAATTATTGAATTTTACTCAAAACAAAACAATAAATACCTATCTTACTTAAAACTTAAGTTAGAAAAAACAAAAGAGAAACAGAATTTTGAAAAAGCAGAGTTCTTAAAAGTGGTTTTCAAAATGATGGCTATTTTCCCGTACTTACGCAAAATTGACACATTTTCGTTATTCTTCTAATAGCGTTCAAAAGAATCATAGGCTTTCTTTCCAAATTTCGGAAAGTTAAATCGATTGCCGAACGAAGATCCGCTACAGACTGATATTGTGTTTTATAGATGTTATTTTGCATGAAATCTCATAAGAAAAAATCCAAAACTGAAAGATTCGGAGATCGAGGGGGCCATCTTACAGGTCCGTAGGTACCAATCCATCTTTGAGGAAAGTTATCGTCTAAAAATGCCCTTAAAAGCGCAGAGTTGTGGCTTGGGGCACCGTCTTGTTGAAGATAATCGGCATTATAAAGGGCCAATGGAACATTTTCCATCAATTCTGCAATAACTTCCTCAAGGATTTCTCGGTACCGACGCGCTGTGAGACCTTCAAAAATTCTATAGACTATGCGTCTTCCAAAAATGAAACACGAGACCCCAACCCCAAAGCGTCCTTGTTATGCCCTCTCAAAAATCAAGTGGTGATTTTCTATGGACCAATTCCTTGTATTATGGCGATTGAAAATTCCTGCACTTGAAAAATAAGATTCATCGAACCAGATAACGAGTCTGCCAAAAGATTCATCAGTATTGATTTGTTGTAAATACCATTGGCAAAACAACATTCGGCGCTCGGCATCACCGGGGTGCAAATGTTGAACTATGTGGAATTTATAGGGGTGATACTTATATTTTTGCAAAATTCTTTGAGCATTAGACTTGGATACACCAGTTGCTTCCTCTATTCGCTTGCAAGAAGATGAAGGCGTCGCTTCTACATAACCCAATACGTTTATTTCTTTTATATCTCTATCTTATTTGGTGTATGCCTTAGGACGGGGATGGATAAATGATCCATGCTCTACTAAATTTGATTTAAGACGGGAAAATATATATGGGAAAGGTTGCCTTCTCTCTGGATATCTAATGTGAACAAAAAAAATCACTAAGATATTATCCTAACCATAGCGCTGAAAATACGTTACCTTTGTAAATATAATTCCGAAGCTTCTTGGGGATTTTCATTAGATTGTATAAAACAAACCAACATATCATACTTTTCATTATTTTCGTAAACCGCCATTATTTTAAAAGAATATCACCAAAACAACAAAAATATTTTACTAATAATCAAAAACTGACAAAATCGCAAAGTTTTTGACATTTTGTCTTTTGTTCCAAACAAATTAGCCATAGCCTACTAGCTACTGATTGGACACAAAAGAAAATTTTAGAAAATCTTAAATTCTGAGCTTCTTTTTAAAAATAATTCTATATAATTATATATTTTTGGAAAGACCACATTATGCCTAATAAACATGAAAAATAATATACAAGGTGTTCCATTTAAAAGAACATATGTTTGCTTCATACCTAAAAAACGGAAAGTGTTAGAAAAAAAAAAATTCTATAAGAATACGTTTTAACTTCTTCGATAAGTTTAAAAGTAACTCAGATACGTGGGGTGCCTCAAACGTTACAGTTTTCGATTCTACCCTGTATCTCAAAAATCAAAAGGGCTATGAAAATTCTGCTGGCGCTGTCTTTAATTTCACGAAAAAGTAGCACACTATCGCGAAAACCGCAACCCTCTATCTTTCAAAATAAGGGAAAAGGCAAAAGTGCCGAAAATGGGATACCCGTACATACACGTATTACCGGAATCGCGTATGGGGATATTTGTATTACATAACTGAGTTGCTTGGCCTCACTACTGCTCTCGGTAGTATTTATATTGATATCACCAATCACCACGCATTCTGTATTTAAATTATTTAATTATTCCAATTTTTCGACCAATAATTTAAAAATAATTTTACTTTTTGATACTGGTGGTCTATATATTTCATATAGTAATTTCCGTGATTTTAAGCATAATGAAATATGTGAGTATTCACATTCAATTTTTTCCAATATGTCAAAGTCTAAGTCTTCTCTAACAAAAATTTCTTATACACTGCCACTTTTGCCCCGCTGGCAAAATTAGACGTAATATTTTTAAAATTGTAATATTTTTCTTCATTTTTCTTAATCCAAATTTCAGTTAAAATGATAATTTGAATATTTACTTTAAAAGTCAACATTTCAATTTCTTCCATTGGTTACTCATAGATCTTGCATTCATATGCTAATACATAATTTTAACTTTATTCGACTGTTTTTGAAATTTATAGTTTATAACAGATCGGTCATTATCCAGAAAGAGGATATGGTCATTCTCAACTTTTGAATATATGTGACGTTCAAAACTTGGAATGTCGAAGTATTGGTCAGTCCTTAACATTTTTACACAAATTGCTGCATAAGATGGAGGATTCTCCAGATATTTTGTCACACATAAATTTCTTTGTACACAGAGTGGAGGCTAGGACCAGTTATATGTTTTATTTAAAAACTCAAATTCAAATATCCAGTGGAAATCTCCTCTGCATTTTATGTGGGGTAATACAAATAGGTTAGGTATATGTGTGATCTGTTTCCCTGTTCTCCTGGAGTCTTATCCAACCATATTAAGAATACACTCGTTTAATTAATATTTAACCATTGTAACGGTCCAAATTTGCCAGGAGTTATTTATTGTATATATTGTATAATATATTGCATATTGGTACATGTATTAGGATAATATATTTTTTTATACGCTTTTGATTAGACGTATTTGTACGATTAGCAGTTTTGGGGTATTAAAAATTAAATAAGAATTTCTTGCATTCATTACGGTCCTGCCATTTCACGTATATGGAGAGCACGCCATCGTATTGAAATTGCCCGGCTAAGCAAACTCCTGCCTTGGGTAGTACAGGAATACTGCAGTTCGTACGACCAGATCCTGCGCCGGCAGATTTCGTACCGCGACGACGCGACGCCTGAAAAATCAATATATGATCAATTCCAAGAATCGACATGACTTTGTTAAACGTTTCTTTTGGCTGCGTTTAAGTTTTCAGTACGGCTGTCTAGGATCGGTTCAATGACTTCGTTCATTCCAAAGGTGAATACTAAAATTGTTATCCCCTCCAATATTACTGTCGGTATGATGGATGGCTACCGTAATGTTTGACATTTATTTGAAAATATCGTTAATTTAAAAAATTAATTGACGGCTATTTATAGGGACATTCAAGAAAATATTGATGTAAACGTTTATTTTTGGGGATGCTGCATGTTTTGGTGGATTCAATTTTACTCGATGGGTCTTCTTTGGTGATTCACAATTAGATTATTTTCCCGCTATTGCATTTGTACCTCTCTAGGTACTACCGTACGAAGGGAACGGTGTATCGGCCATTTTTCTCCTTGACCGCGCTCGAGATAGGAGAGCTGCTGCTACTTTCTGGAACTATTGGTATTTTTCTTGCCTCCTTCAGTTTTAAGGGTTAAATTGCCTAGAAAGTATTAGTGTAGTGTGAGTTTCGGTTCGTTTTGTCGTTTTACGCACTACTCAGCTTGAAATGCTGGATCCAAGAGCAGATTTTCCAAGTCAACGGCGTGGAAGTCAAGTAAGTCGTTACGTTTTTTTTTCTCTTTGTTTAATGTATTCATAGTTTTCCCGTTATTTCATGCGAAATGCGCGCAAAATTTCTTAGATGGATTAATTTTCTTTTAGATGGGAAAACCAACCACCATCTACTTCTAAAACCTCCCTCTACTTCAGTGAATTTTAACCCTCCAGCTTCACATATACCAACCACTCGATAACCACACAAGATAGTGTGTAAGTATGAAGAGAAAAAAATATGTGTAATTGTTTTGGTTAAATGTGCTAGTGATTATTTTTAAATTGAATAACCAAATATTTATCTGAAAATAATAATAATAATAATAATAATAATGATAACAATAATAATATGATAATAAAAACAAAACAAAAAGAGAGCAAGAAAACTAAAACCTCTCTTCTATAATTTGTAAAACCGTTTTTCGCACATTTTAGGGTTTTTTCCCGGGGTTATTTTCTCCAGAAGTTCACCTTGTAAAGGCGTTCCACCTTGGTGGGGGTTCATCTTTGGTAACAGTCCCACTCCTTCTTCCTATGGTGTTTGGCGTAGACTGTGGTGTGCTGTTGGTTCTTCCCGTAGCTGCTACCATCGGCATCGGAGGAATATGACCTTCTTTTGTTGTGCTTGATGAACACATCCCAGGCACCCAAGTAACTTCTGTCTGTACTGTCCCGAATGTATATTGTGGCGCTCCCCAAAAATTTATTAATGCAGTTAACTACTCAAACTAAAAATGTGCTAATTGAAATATAAAGACAGGGGTGTATTGTTCGAATTAAATATTTTATTATTTACATAATTCGGTAAGAGTAACATTATTAGATTGTGTCAGGTGTATTATTCGATAATAGTGTAAAGTAAAGTAATTAATGGGTATTTAAAAAAAAAGAAAAAAAAAACAGGGAAAAGACATTTGGGTTCTGCGGCATATTTAAGTTTATTATTTAGCTTATTTTGGGTACATGCCTAACTATGTTGGTAATTTATAATTATTGGTACTGATGTGCTATGTAAACCGGCCGTGATCACGAATGGTACTACTGATTATTCTTTTTTTTATATTGAATATAATATTAAGCGATGGATAAGGGACAACTTTACCTTTATTGGCAATAATATTGCGAAGGTTCCCTATCGATCGGAATTCGTCACAGTTGTATTGATTTTATTGGTTCTAATTATATATTTTTGCGATGTACATATGTGCCCTATAACTTAAAGCAACAAATTAAATATTCAATTTAAACTGAAGTATGTCTGCATTTTTTTTTTTGGCTAATACATGAAGAACTTTGCTACATTTGGTAAGCTTTAGGTACCTTGTAACCGGGTACTAAATCTCTGACGGAATCGGGTATCTTCTTAGGTTACTGGCGCCCTGATATTTTACGGTTTATTGTACTTGAACCGCACGACCACTCCCGACTTGCGGCTGGCCTAGCATTCCGTAAAATTTACCACCTTACCGCTTCTGTTTATAGGAGGCTGGAACCCCCCTATAGTTCAGACAGGTGGCAAAATTTATTTGGCGCCCAACGTGGGGCCATAACGCGTACAGTGTTGCCATTTTTCAAATTTCCCTAAATTTAAGGAATTTTCCTTTTTTGATTTTTTTGCCTTCTTATCCTGTTTTGGCTTCTAAGGATTGTTTTGATCTAATAATTACAAACCATTTGTTTTGCATATTTTTTTTTGGGAGCCCATTCGTTTATTTTAGTACACTGAGTTGTAGTTACCGCTTTTCGTTAAATATTTTGGTGTATATTTTTTCCCGCGTATTATACTTACCTAAACGGTGGTGATATCGATTTTTTTATCTGAAAATTGAACAAGGGTTAGTTATAAAAACAAGTGTGTAAACAAAAAAAAAATATTAAAAAATAAAATAAATTAGTGTAGTGTGACTACAGTGATGCCTTAGTGTGATAGTGTTTACTCTAGTGCTATTCTGGTATACAGCTTATAATAATAGACTGTTAATTAAAATTTGTGAGAAATTAGGAATACTACTTTAACATGACGATGAAAATGGAGGTGAACCGTTTGGATCGAGACGAATTTGAGTACGAACTCACCTTTAGAGGAATAAAGGTCACTGAGGAGACTACTGTGGCAGAGATGCGCAAGACCTTACGTCAGTTATTAAAACTAGAAAAAAGTGGATCAGTTTTAACTTACCCCACATATCCTTATGACTTCGCTACCGATTTTAAAGCTCTTAAAAATAAAATAACAGAAATTGAAGAACTTGTAAAGAATTTTGCTGATACTTCGGAGAGTGGACAGTTTTTAAAGATATCGTCTAAGCTGTGGCACGCCTATCGTAGAGCAGATCGTAGCAAGCCTGATAGTGATGAGAAAACAGGTCAACGGTCCGCTACAATTGTGTCAATTTTAGGTCTTCACTCAACTTTACAGCATAAAGCAAGGAAGTACAAGCGTCTTTCTCACACTCATAGTCCTCTGGAATTGGCCAATTTGTTGTCCTCGACAAGTGTTGATGATGAGGAATCTTCTACCTCAGAAGAAGAGAGTTCAGAGAATGAGGATGATAATGAAGAAGTGGGAAATATATTGCCACAACCCTCATGCGTACCTGTACCTAGGGATACACCTAAGACGGTCCCAGTCTACTTATGGAATCTTAAATATGATGGTGAGTCCACGTCCTTGAATTCTTTCTTAGAGAATGTTCTCGAATTAAGTATTTCCAGAAATGTATCTAAAGCTCAGTTGTGCGCTTCTGCATCCGACTTATTTATTGGTAAAGCCAAGATATGGTATAATTCTATTAGAGATCGAGTTAGGTCCTGGGATGACTTGGTAGTTGACTTAAGAAGACAGTTTCTGCCAAGCGACTATAATGATCGCCTCTTTGATGAGATCAAACAGAGAACACAGGGTCCTAAGGAATCTATTGGGTTATATATAGCAACGATGATAAACATGTTTAATCGATTGACTTGTCCAGTAACAGAGCAACGAAAACTTAAGGTTCTACTGAAAAACATTTCCCCATTTTATCAGAGTCAGTTGGGATTGGTGAAAGTGGAGTCTGTTCAGCAACTTATTGACTTGGGTCGGCAGTTAGAAGAAAGAAAAGAAGCCATTGAAAATTTTGTTCCTCCTCCCAGGAATAAGAAAATGTTGGAACCAGACTTGGCCTATGTTTATAGTGATGGTGCTTCGACGAGTGCGGCGAGTGGAGTTTCGTGCTCCGAAATATTATGTTGGAATTGCAAGAAAAGTGGTCATCGAGCATCGCAGTGTAAAGGACCAAAGAACAAATATTGTTTTAAATGTGGTAAGCTTGGGTATACTGTCCGTTCTTGTCCTAGTTGTTCCGGCCATTCGGGAAACGGGGATCGGAGACATTAATTGACCGTGACATGTCTCGAATTTCAACGGTCACCAGTAGCCCAAGGTTAAATTCTTCCCAACAAGCCATTTTGGACTTTGTATTATCCCATGCCGAAGGTGACGAGCGACCTTACTTGTCAGTCAATATTTTGGGGTTGACACTGCGTGGATTATTGGATAGCGGAGCTTCTGCAGGTATAGTAGGTGGACCTGGGTGGTCTTTATTAAGACCGCTAGGATTTCAGCTTAATGAACAAGACAGAGTGTCCTGCACGGTTGCTAATGGTGATAGGTGTGAGAGTATCGGCTCTCTAGCTTTACCGGTAGAAGTGGAAGGCCGTATAAAGGTCATTAGGGTGCTGATTATACCCGAATTACATCATACGCTGATTCTGGGCGCAGACTTTTGGAGGCGTATGGGAATTGTGCCAGATCTGAGGCATGGCAGCTGGGAATTTTCCGCAGATACTTATCAAAAATCTGTATCCCTTGATTGTAGTGCTTTACATCCAAGAACCGAGCTGACTCCTGAACAATCTCAAACTCTTGAGGAATTCATATGCAGGGTATTTACTGAGATGGGTGATGGCCTCGGATGTACACACTTGGTCGAACATCATATCTGCACAACGTCAATGCCCATAAAGCAAAGGTACTATCCAGTATCTCCAGTGATGCAGGCACATATTAATGCCGAATTGGACATACTTTTGGAGGAGGGTATCGTGGAACCTAGTTGTAGTCCCTGGTCTTCTCCAATCCTCCTTGTCAGGAAATCTGATGGTGTCTCCTGGAGATTCGTAGTCGACTACCGTAAGCTGAACCAAGTTACGGAAAAGGACGCTTATCCTATTCCGTATATCTCAGCCACTCTGGATAAACTCCGAGACGCACGTTACTTGTCATCCCTCGATATCAAATCTGCGTATTTTCAGGTTCCCCTGGCCGAGTCGTCAAGACCCCTTACAGCTTTTACAGTGGCTGGTCGTGGACTTTTCCAGTTCCGTAGACTTCCAATGGGATTATCTAATGCCCCTGCTACCTGGCAGCGACTTATTGATAGAGTGCTAGGACCTGCCTTGGAAGATTATGTATTCGTGTATTTAGACGATATAATTATTGTTACTCCTACCTTTGAAAAACATATGGAGGTTTTGGCGGAAGTTTTTAAGCGTCTAAAAGCTGCCAATCTTACCGTTTCTAAAGGGAAGTGCAAATTCTGTCGTCCAGAGCTTAAGTATCTGGGTTACGTCGTTGATCGTAATGGTCTACACGTGGATCCAGAGAAAATCAGTGCTATTTTGCAGATTCCGTCTCCATCTAACGTAACTGAAGTGCGCCGAATTATAGGGTTAGCTTCTTGGTATAGACGTTTCGTCCCCAATTTTTCTTTGTTGATAGCTCCTTTGTCGAATCTGACCCGGAAAAACCAACCATTTAAGTGGGATCACACCTGTGAAGATGCTTTTCAGGCCTTAAAGGACTGTCTTGTTTCCGCACCAGTACTGACTTGTCCGAATTTTTCCTTACCTTTTATAGTACAATGTGATGCAAGCGGTTTCGGCATTGGCGCCGTGCTTAGTCAGCAGCATCCAGATGGAGAGAAAGTCATCGCTTATTGTTCTCGATCTTTAACTCGTAATGAAAGACACTACACTGTTACCGAGCGTGAGTGTCTCGCTGTAATATGGGCAATAGAAAAAGTACGTCCGTATTTGGAAGGCTCAAAATTTACTGTTATAACCGATCATCACAGTTTAGTATGGCTAAACAATTTAAAGAATCCAACAGGTCGTCTGGCGAGATGGGCTATCCGTATGCAGCAGTACGACTATACAATTATCCATCGAAAGGGGAAAGAACATATAGTGCCGGACACACTTTCTAGAACTGTTCCGATCCTTGACACTTTGGAATCCAGTCGAGAAGAGGAGAAACAGCTGAAGGAAGTTAAAGATGCCTGGTTTCAAGGACTTTATCAGAAAGTATTAAAATTTCCAAAGAAATACTCCACGTTTCGTATTTCTGGTGCGCGACTGTTCAAATACGTAAAACCAAAGTTTCCGGAATTGGCTAGTGACAGGGATTCTTGGCGAGAAGTTATTCCTTCCGAGAAAAGGAAACTATTGATTCATGACGCGCATAGTTCGCTTTGTCATATGGGAGTTTTTAAAACATACCAGCAACTTTGCAAGACAGTGTATTGGCCCAAAATGAGAGCCGATGTTGCTGCGTATATTCGACGATGTCGTGTGTGTATTTCCATTAAACCGGAACAAAAACAACCTGCTGGACTTATGCTTAGTTCTCAGCCCTCTATTTCTAAACCATTCCAGCTTATTTGTGCTGATTTGGTGGGACCTCTACCTAGATCTGTTTCTGGGTTCTCATACATTTTCGTTGTCTCGGATTGCTTCAGCAAATTTACTTTGTTATTTCCGTTGCGTTCCGCAATTGCTTCAGCTATTTGTCGTTTTATGGAAGATTACGTCCTGTTACTTTTCGGATGTCCTTCCAGAATTATTGTTGATAATGGTGTTCAATTTCGATCCAAAGAGTTCAAGACTCTTATGCAAAGATATGGAGTTTATATAAAGTATACTGCGAACTATCATCCGCAGGCAAATCCATGTGAGCGAGTAAATAGGGTTATAAAAACTATGATTTGTTCTTATGTATCCGAAAATCATCGCAATTGGGATAGGTATCTGGGAAGCGTTGGTAGTTCGATTCGCTCTGCTGTTCATGAAGTAACCGGGTTTTCGCCAAATTTTATTGTTTTTGGCCGAGAGCTACCAACAATTAATCAGTTGGAGAATTCAGATTATCCGGTAAGCTTCGATCGCACTTCGGTGGACGAGAAGCGTACTCAAGGGTTTAAAAATTTGTATGCAGATATTAGGAATAAACTGACCTTGGCTTACGAAAAGAACAAGAAAGTTTATGATCTTCGTCGCCGTGATGAGCAGTTCTGGCCTAATCAACTTGTTTGGCGTAAGAACTACGTTCTTTCGGATGCCTCGAAATTCTTTACAGCCAAACTGGCTCCAAAGTTTATTGGACCATTTACCGTATCGAAAAGATTATCGCCTTGGACTTACGAATTAAAGAATGATGATGGCAAGTATTGCGGTGTTTGGCATATCAAGGATCTCAAAGCACATCCACCTGACGATGAGTAACGTAATTAAAGATTTTGGGTAAAATCTTTTCTAAGCAGGGGGGAATTTGTAACGGTCCAAATTTGCCAGGAGTTATTTATTGTATATATTGTATAATATATTGCATATTGGTACATGTATTAGGATAATATATTTTTTTATACGCTTTTGATTAGACGTATTTGTACGATTAGCAGTTTTGGGGTATTAAAAATTAAATAAGAATTTCTTGCATTCATTACGGTCCTGCCATTTCACGTATATGGAGAGCACGCCATCGTATTGAAATTGCCCGGCTAAGCAAACTCCTGCCTTGGGTAGTACAGGAATACTGCAGTTCGTACGACCAGATCCTGCGCCGGCAGATTTCGTACCGCGACGACGCGACGCCTGAAAAATCAATATATGATCAATTCCAAGAATCGACATGACTTTGTTAAACGTTTCTTTTGGCTGCGTTTAAGTTTTCAGTACGGCTGTCTAGGATCGGTTCAATGACTTCGTTCATTCCAAAGGTGAATACTAAAATTGTTATCCCCTCCAATATTACTGTCGGTATGATGGATGGCTACCGTAATGTTTGACATTTATTTGAAAATATCGTTAATTTAAAAAATTAATTGACGGCTATTTATAGGGACATTCAAGAAAATATTGATGTAAACGTTTATTTTTGGGGATGCTGCATGTTTTGGTGGATTCAATTTTACTCGATGGGTCTTCTTTGGTGATTCACAATTAGATTATTTTCCCGCTATTGCATTTGTACCTCTCTAGGTACTACCGTACGAAGGGAACGGTGTATCGGCCATTTTTCTCCTTGACCGCGCTCGAGATAGGAGAGCTGCTGCTACTTTCTGGAACTATTGGTATTTTTCTTGCCTCCTTCAGTTTTAAGGGTTAAATTGCCTAGAAAGTATTAGTGTAGTGTGAGTTTCGGTTCGTTTTGTCGTTTTACGCACTACTCAGCTTGAAATGCTGGATCCAAGAGCAGATTTTCCAAGTCAACGGCGTGGAAGTCAAGTAAGTCGTTACGTTTTTTTTTCTCTTTGTTTAATGTATTCATAGTTTTCCCGTTATTTCATGCGAAATGCGCGCAAAATTTCTTAGATGGATTAATTTTCTTTTAGATGGGAAAACCAACCACCATCTACTTCTAAAACCTCCCTCTACTTCAGTGAATTTTAACCCTCCAGCTTCACATATACCAACCACTCGATAACCACACAAGATAGTGTGTAAGTATGAAGAGAAAAAAATATGTGTAATTGTTTTGGTTAAATGTGCTAGTGATTATTTTTAAATTGAATAACCAAATATTTATCTGAAAATAATAATAATAATAATGATAACAATAATAATATGATAATAAAAACAAAACAAAAAGAGAGCAAGAAAACTAAAACCTCTCTTCTATAATTTGTAAAACCGTTTTTCGCACATTTTAGGGTTTTTTCCCGGGGTTATTTTCTCCAGAAGTTCACCTTGTAAAGGCGTTCCACCTTGGTGGGGGTTCATCTTTGGTAACAGTCCCACTCCTTCTTCCTATGGTGTTTGGCGTAGACTGTGGTGTGCTGTTGGTTCTTCCCGTAGCTGCTACCATCGGCATCGGAGGAAATATGACCTTCTTTTGTTGTGCTTGATGAACACATCCCAGGCACCCAAGTAACTTCTGTCTGTACTGTCCCGAATGTATATTGTGGCGCTCCCCAAAAATTTATTAATGCAGTTAACTACTCAAACTAAAAATGTGCTAATTGAAATATAAAGACAGGGGTGTATTGTTCGAATTAAATATTTTATTATTTACATAATTCGGTAAGAGTAACATTATTAGATTGTGTCAGGTGTATTATTCGATAATAGTGTAAAGTAAAGTAATTAATGGGTATTTAAAAAAAAAGAAAAAAAAAAACAGGGAAAAGACATTTGGGTTCTGCGGCATATTTAAGTTTATTATTTAGCTTATTTTGGGTACATGCCTAACTATGTTGGTAATTTATAATTATTGGTACTGATGTGCTATGTAAACCGGCCGTGATCACGAATGGTACTACTGATTATTCTTTTTTTTATATTGAATATAATATTAAGCGATGGATAAGGGACAACTTTACCTTTATTGGCAATAATATTGCGAAGGTTCCCTATCGATCGGAATTCGTCACAGTTGTATTGATTTTATTGGTTCTAATTATATATTTTTGCGATGTACATATGTGCCCTATAACTTAAAGCAACAAATTAAATATTCAATTTAAACTGAAGTATGTCTGCATTTTTTTTTTTTGGCTAATACATGAAGAACTTTGCTACATTTGGTAAGCTTTAGGTACCTTGTAACCGGGTACTAAATCTCTGACGGAATCGGGTATTTTCTTAGGTTACTGGCGCCCTGATATTTTACGGTTTATTGTACTTGAACCGCACGACCACTCCCGACTTGCGGCTGGCCTAGCATTCCGTAAAATTTACCACCTTACCGCTTCTGTTTATAGGAGGCTGGAACCCCCCTATAGTTCAGACAGGTGGCACCATATGTACTTTAATATATATTTTTAAAATTATCTTTCTTTTGGTGTAATATTTTTTTTAAATGTAGATATTTAATATTGTATGTTGCTTTCATTTATTAGGTGTTTTCTATAACTCTGCAATTGGAGTGTAATTATTAATTATTAATATATTATTACTATTATTATGATTATCCTTATCATTATCATTCTGATTATCATGATCATAATTATAATAATTATTATCAAATTACCATCATTATCAAAATAATCATTATTGTCATCATTATCATCAGTATCGTCGTTACCATCATTAATCGTCATTATCGACACATTTAACAAATACCAACACGGTTTTATAGAACGAAAATCAGCACAAACTGCCATTTTCCAATTTATACAATCAGATATAGAGCACCTTGAGAAGGGCGAATTTGCCCTCGCGATGTTCTTAGATCTCTCAAAGGCATACGATTGTCTGGATAGGGATTTATTGCTTAAAAAACTCGACATCAGGGGAAATGCCAAAAACTGGTTTAGGTCTTATCTGAGTGACAGAAAGCAAACTGTATCAATTACAAAGAATGGAAAAACAAGCAAATCAGAAATATAAACCAATAATATAGGCATAGCACAGGGAAGTGTTTTGGTACCGATTCTTTTTATTGTATTTATCAACGATTTGGCTTACATAACGGACAAACACTATCAACATATTGTCAAATATAGTGATGACACTAATTTAATTGTAGGTGGTGAAAATATATACGAACTCCTCACTAAAGCTAAATATTTTTTTAATCTTGCCAATGAATTGTTTACAAAAAAATAGATTAATTTTAAACAAAGATAAACTGATATTATTTTATTTAGAACAAAGCAGTCAACCGTAGAAAACCACTAAATTTAGTAGTTGATAGAAAAGAACTCCCATTTTCAACAGAAGCAAAATTTTTAGGTGTCTATATCAATGAGCATATCGACTGGTCATATCATTTAAATCATTTAGAAAAGAAACTAGGCTCTGTTTGTTATGGCATCCGAATCGTGAGGAGGTATATGGAAGAAAAGACTCTCAGAATGCTGTATTGTCCAAATTTTGAGTCTGTTTTGAGATACAGAATTGTTTTTTGGAGAAGGCACAACTCAATCCAAAATATTTTTGTAGTCCAAAAATATGTGCCAACAAGACGTCAACATTTTTTACATCTTTTTTACCCCCTTTATATCAATTGTAAAACCAAGAAAAATAAAATTATATACACATTTCAGTCCCTCGAAAACCCTTTTCAAGAGAACCATAAAAGAGTAGATGAAGTACTCCATCTTTTATAAAAGAAAATTGTCGGATGACTTGTCCTTTTATGTCTTGGAAGAAATTCAGGTTACTTGGCGATGGTAATTGTTTGTTTCGTTCTGTTAGTTTATTTTTGTACAAACATCAAGAAAAACATTTAGAATTAAGGAACGAAGCTTCAAAGTTTATTTTTGATAACTGGGAAAATTTTAAAAACTTTATTTTGGACTCTACCTTTTCAAAAGAAGAATATTTTAAGAAAAGCAAGAAAAATGGGATTTTTGGTACATCTGCTGAATGTTTTGCCCTTTCGGAAATATACAAGCTAAATTTTAACATATATGTTGCGAATTCAAATACCGAAATAAATGAAATTTTAAAGAAGAAACCAATAGTTCTATCAGGTAAAAATTATAGTCAGACTATCAACCTTTTATTTAGTGGAGATCCCGACAGAGGACATTACGATTTACTTGAACAACAAAACTTTTTGGATAGTAAGCATACATGCACTCTTTGTTCAAAATCGTTTAAAAATTCAAATGTTTTAAAAATCCATGTGGGTAAGATTCACTATAAATCAAGTAATACACATTCAGATTTTTCTGTTAATGATTCAAATAGTTTTAACACACAAGACCGACAAAATATATCTTGTGATTCTGGTTATGTTCCTGATTGTACCCAACTTGCAAAAATACTTGCAGGTTTAAAATCTTCAACAATATTGGTCAAAATTATTCCAAAGGGAACCAGGCCAGTAATTTCAGAAGAACTATCTTCACTTCTTGACAAATGTGTTACTAAAAACGATAGTTTGTCTTGGATTCACCTTTTTATTTTTCCATATGCTGCCCTAATTATGCCAAAAAACTCAAAAACAAACAGAAAATATTCTTTAACTTCCCACATAAAAAATAATTTGACCCGCTGGATTAATAACAAGGAACTCCCATTATATGATCTTCTGGAGACCTACACGGCAAAGAAGATAAACTTAAGAAAATCTAATAAATATGTTAATGATAAATCATCTTTGGTAAAAAAAATTCAAGATAGAGTTTCAGAAGGAGACATAAAAAATGCAATAAGACTTTTAAGTTCCAACGAAACTATCGCCAACAAAAATGAAGAAACACTTCAAGAATTGAAGAACAAACATCCAATCCCTGAAAAAGAAGAAGAAATATTTAATATTTCAAATGATTTAAATATTGATTTTAATATTTCTGAAAATGAAATTAAGAAAGCCATATTCTCTTTTAATCCGGGATCCTCTGGGGGTGTGGATTCACTGAGGCCGCGACACCTTAAAGATTTGATAGGTGATGGTGCAGGTTTATTTTCTTCAAAATTATTTACTTCCCTTATTTACTACTATTTTTATTACTCATACTCTCTTTGGTGTCGTTCAAAAAGAATTCAGTCCGATTTTCTTTGGTGCAAATCTTTGTGCTTTTAACAAGAAAGACGGGGGAATTCGACCTATTGCAGTGGGCCTTTGCCTTCGTCGTTTAGCTGCTAAAATAGTTTGTTCTCGAGTTTACGAAAAACTTGGAAATGTTTTTCGCCCTTTCCAACTAGGATTTGGAACCAAATGTGGTGCGGAGGCAGCTGCTCATGCAATGCGTCGATTTTTAAATTTTCCTCATTCTTCAGATAAAGTTATTTTAAAAATTGATTATCAGAATGCTTTCAATATGGTTAATAGAAATACAATTCTTAAAAAATCTAAAGAATTCCTTCCTGAATATTTTAATTTTATTTCTCAGTGTTACAGTGAAAATTCTATTCTTTCCTATGGAAACAACCACATCCTTTCACAAAGGGGTGTTCAACAGGGTGACCCGCTTGGCCCTGCTCTTTTCTGCCTAGCCATTCATCCTATTGTCTCTTCTCTGGACTCTGAACTTAACATTTGGTATTTAGATGATAGATGCCTTGCTGGTGAGCCAAAGAATGTTTTAGATAATTTTAAGAGAATAATAACGAGAAGTTCCAAATTAGGTCTACAACTGAACTTTAAGAAATGTGAAATATCTGTTATTTCTGAGAATCCTGATTTAATAAAATCAAGTTTTTTTGACTTTTCACCTTCTATATTGGAAGTTCCCATATCCAAATTAAATTTATTAGGTTGTGCATATTCTTTGTCCAAGATTGATTCGGAAATAAATAAAAAAATTATTTCTTTTTTTGATTCATATCAGAATTTAAAACTCTTAGATTCTCATATTGCATATTTTTTGCTTAAACATTCTTTTGCTATTCCACGAATGTCTTATTTACTAAGATGTGCACCTTGCTGGAAACTTAAAGAATCTTTAATGAAATTTGATTTAGAATTACAAAATTGTATTCAAGACATAACAAACTGTCCCATAAAGGATGATTCATGGTTTCAAAGTACATTACCAGTGAGAATGGGCGGTCTTGGAATTAGAGACACATCTACTCTTTCAATATCTTCCTTTTTGGGTTCAGTTTCAGTTGTTTCAAATTTATTAAAAACAATGCTGCCTTCTTATATTTCTGACACAAACGATTTTGATTTTGATAGTTGTTTGGAAAAGTGGTGTTCTCTTTGTGAGTTTGAAACTTTACCAGTACCTTTACCAAAGTCTCAAAAAGAATTTGATAAAAAATTTGTCAAATACGCCAAAACTTTCTTTTATTAAATTGTCAATCCGATGAAACCAAAGCTCGACTCTTAGCTCTTCAAGCTCAAGAAAGTAACGCATGGCTTAATGCCCTTCCGTCCTCTTCTATAGGAAATCTACTTGACAATAATTCTTTCAGAATTTCAGTTTCTTTAAGACTTGGTCTGCCTGTGACTGGTGAACACACCTGCATTTGTAGCGAATCTGCTGATATTTATGGCTCCCATGGGCTAAGTTGCAAAAGAAGTGCAGGACGTGCATCGAGACACAGACAAATTAATGACATTCTTAAGCGTGCTCTAGTTTCTGCAGAATGTCCTGCTAAACTTGAACCTGCTGGAATATATAGGAATGATGGTAAACGAGTAGACGGAATGACATTAATTCCATGGAAAAGAGGTAAACAACTTTTATGGGACGCCACCTGCAGCCATACTCTAGCAAAATCATATTTGGATAAAACATCAAAATCTTTTGGTTCTGCTGCTCTTATTTCGGAAAACAAAAAACACGTCAAATATAAAGATCTGAAAGACAGATTTTATATCGTTCCATTTGCTGTTGAGACACTGGGCCCTTGGGGTGAGGAAGCTAAGAGACTTGTTTCTGAAATAAATTTAAGAATTTTTCCTGAACAATCTCGAGGTTTTCTCACCCAAAGAATAAGCCTGGCTATCCAGCGAGGAAACGCGGCGTCAGTGATGGGTACCCTTAAGGAGGATTCTGGTCTTGACGAAATATGGGATATTTAGGTAAAAATTATGTCGATATCTTTTTCTTTTTTGTAGTTTTAGTTTTCTTTTTGATTTATATTATTAATAATTATAATAGTCAAATTAATTATCTATATAATAATAAGTTAATTGTTAGATTCCATTATTGTAATTTAAAAAAATCAGATATTATTAAAAAACCCTTCAAAGTATTCGATAGTATAGAGAATGTTGTAGGGGTATTTTGAAAGACTTGGGAATACTTACTGTTTATGCTGTTTATATCTATAAATGTTTGGTGATTTTCTTTAAGCATAGAGATGTTTAATCTAAGAGTTAATCATGAATATAGAACACGATCTTTACATGTTTTATATCCAATACATAGACTAGCACTTACAGAAAAATATCCTGATTATATGTGCTTAAAATTATATAACACACTGCCAAATGAAATTAAACAAATAAACTCACAAAAACATTTTAAAGATAAAATTACGAAACTGCTAATTAATTTAGAACCCTATGATCTAAGCGATTTTGTTAATTGAGCTTCATGTATTTCTTTTTTTAACGTCATTTCTTTTTGTGTTCCCTCTATTGTGATCATGATTTGAAATAAAGAAGTTTATTATTATTACTACTATTATCTGGAGCATCTGGCTGGAAAAATCTCTAAATTATACATTGAATTGTGTAAACAAGGTTTATATTTTCACGAATGTACTTACGTTTTTCATTCAAATTGCCCCGATTTTTTGGTGCAGATTCTATATAGGCAATACAGAGATATTAAGGTTACGGTAACAAATTAGCAGATTTTGTAGAAAAAAGCCCACAATATCGTAGAATTTTCGCCTCATTATAAGAAAAGAATAAACCTGGGCGTTAAAATAATCATGATAAGTGAAGATTATTTCAGCATCTTTTACCACAACAGTGATATCAGCTATATATATTTTTGCCTTGTCCACCTCATCTCACTATCTTTTGCGACAAATGTCAGAAAATTTAAAATTTTTGCTACAAAATTTTAAATTTTCTGACATTTGTCGTAAAAGATAGTAAGATGAGGTGGACATCTGGACATGGCAAAAATTACCTAAATTTAAAATTTTTGCAACAAAATTTTAAATTTTTTGATATTTGTCGTAAAAGATAGTGAGATGAGTTGGACAAGGCAAAAATTACCTAAATTTAAAATTTTGTTGCAAAAATTTTAAATTTTCTGACATTTGTCGTAAAAGATAGTGAGATGAGGTGGACAAGGCAAAAATTACCTAGAAAACGTAAGTAGAGTAATATTTTATAAAATTATAACACAAAAATATAAAGTAAAATATTCAGCTGATTTTGAATATAAATTTTGACTGGAATATGAAATATTTTTTGCCTTTATCATTTTGCTCTAAATTGAAAAAAAAAGCTGGTTTACTCTTCACATAATTTATTATTTTTGTATTTTTGAGCACCCTGTATAAAAAAGTCAAACATTTTCTTCGTAGACCGTATTTTTTAAGGAGCAGAAGCTTACCAAAAATGATTTTTTTTCGAACAATGAAATTTTTAGTTCATTTGTCCTCTTGTGACCTCTATCCGTGGACACACTGTATATGCATGTATATCATGGTGGACAAACAAGTTCCTAAGCCATAAACCGGTAAACTCCGAAAATGTCCCCAGGGCGACCCGCTTTTTGGTTCATTCTTGTTAAATGCCAGTGTAGAATGTAGGGAGAATATGTGTTTTGGTTTTTTATTTATTTATCTAGCTATATTATTGTCAGGTGAGGAGCTGAGTTTTTTCGTTATTCAGGTTTACGAATTCTTTTGTTTATCGTTAAGTCTATCGCTAATCGTCAGCATAACAAATCCAATGTTTAGAGAGGAAAACAGTTTTACAGGGGACTACACACATCTTCCCTCTCACTTTGCAGACTGGGGACTGTGAAAATAATAGATTACAATTTATTTCCACTAGCTGATACTTTGTTGTGTTTAAAAATGTATAGTTCCACCCACTAATTGTGTGAAAATTGCATTGAGACCTCCTGCTTGATTTAATATATGTGGTTCATACCCGTAGTCTGAAGATTAAATATGCATTTTTGCGTTAGGAATCTGATAAACGTCCGCAGAGTCGTATATCTCCGTATTTATTATCATAAAAAACACGGGCTGGTCAATTTAGATGTGGGATATAAGAAAACCTTTAGAAACTTGTAACGTTATAGGTAATAATATTAACCAAAAATATCTTTATTTGGCGAAAAAGGGTACTTTAAAAGTGTAAAAATTTAAATTTAACAAAGCAATCCATATGACACTTTAAAGTCACTTAGTGATTGATAGTTTTTTCGACACTTTCATCAAATTTCCGGCTAAATCTTTATATTTGTTACACTAACTTGCGTACAATCCTTATCCGTATTGGTGGTATGTCCCTGCACTGAAAAAATCTATTGTTACCATAACCATATATATCATGATCCTAACAATACTGTATGATTAGTATAGGCACAGCCATACATATTGTTATCAGCACCATATGGATATGGTTAAGTAAATATTGTTATGGTAACAATATGATTTTGATACCTCTGACAATATGGAAAATTGCTAGGCAAACAATGCTTAGGATTCATATAACTATATTAGACAGTTAACTTAACAAGAAAATATTATTAGTTAACTATATGGTATAGTTACAATATCTATATTGTATTGTTAGTTAACTATATGTTATAGTTGCAATAACTATATTGTATTGTTTGTTAACTATATGTTATGGTCACAATCACTATATTGTATTTTTAGTTAGCTATATGTTATAGTTACAATAACTATATTGTATTGTTAGTTAACAATATGGTATTGTTACAATAACTATATTGTATTGTTAGGTTGGGTAGGCAATTGGGAAAACAAACACAAAATACGCAAAACAAAATTTATTCCAAGTTAAAAAAAAGTTCTATTAGGTCCATATATTTCTTGCAACGGCGTTCCAAAAAAGGTTGAACTTCTGCAGCGGTTTTAACGTGCACCATAAACGACTCTTGTACTTCCAACTTGGATGGCCTCCACTGAATTTTTTTGTGTGCCTTGGGTTTTATTAAAACAGTTTTTGAGAAAAGATAGGGCAAAAGTATTAAAGCCAGTGCTTGTTCATGTTCTAAAATAAATGATAAAATTAACAAGACAACAGTTAAGAAAGCACAATCCTAGTTTTATAAATTTCTAACACAAATTTCTCATTTCGACAGAAAAACTTTGTATACCAACCATAGACTATAATTTATTTTTAACTTTTTAGCACGCTACTCATAAAAGCGTGTTTTTTGGTTTTTTAGTGAATGAGGTTTGAAACATACACGAGTCTAAATTTTTTTTTATTACCGACTTTACAAAAAGATACCTATATATTCATAAAAAGTTCTACATTGTCAAAAAGCATGGTTATTCAAAAGCTTGACGAAGGACAATACAGGGTGGCTCAGAAAGCTTAGTCACAATTTTGATTTAAATTTTTAGTCACCCTGTATGCCATAGATAAAATATTTGAATTTTTCACAATGTAGAACTTTTTATTAATATAAACTTTTTTTGTAAAGGCGATATCAAAAACATAATTTTATTTTTGTATGTTCCAAACCTAATTCACTAACATAAAAAAATAACTCTGGTTGGTAAATTTGCAGTAGCAGTTTACTTTTAAATAACGATTTTGTCTTTTTAGCTTCACGTGGATTGGGACTTTTTCATTTTTGAGTCACTCTGTATGTGCTAGATAAAAATTTTAAATGGCAGGGCTATTTTGTCACGAAGCAGAACTTTTCATAAACAGACAGTTTTTTTTTCGTAAAATCAATAATACCATTTTTCCCATTTTGAAGACACGCCGTATATATTTTTTAATGAAACAAAAACATCATTGTATTGTACATTTGCAGTGGCAGTTTACCTTTAAATAACGATTTTTTCTTTTAAGATTCATGTGGATTAGGACTTTTTCATTTTTGAATCACCCTGTATGTACTAGATAAAATTTTTGAATGGCAATGCTATTCTCTCACGATGCAGAACTTTTTATAAAGAGATGCTTTTTTCGTCAAATCAATAATACAAATTTTTCCATTTCGAAGACATGCTGTACATTTTTTTAATGAAAAAACAACGTATAATTTATTGTACATTTGCAGTGACAAATTACCTTTAAATAACGATTTTGTCTTTTTAGCTTGACGTGGATTACCTAAGACTTTCATTTTTGAGCCACCCTGTACGTACTAGATCAAATTTTTGAATGGCAAATGGCAATGCTATTTTCTCACAATGCAGAACTTGTTATAAAGAGACACTTTTTTTCGTAAAATCAATAATAAAAAAGTTTCCCATTTGTTAGGATGGTTTCTGGACACGCTGTATAACAATCAAATTATTTTCGGAATTATCTGTGGGAACTTCATAGAAACCCCAAACCTATTCGTTGCATATCACAAGTTTTGCCTTAAAAATATTATAAAAGCAGTAAAACGTGAAACAAGGGTTATGTTATCACTGTTATCATCACAGATTAGTTCAAACATGTCCACCTAACATAAGAAACGGCGTAAGATAAAAAAAATATACCTAGGTACTTGGATATTCCATTTTTTCCGTACAATGTTCATCATGTCCATATCCTTTCTTTTCTAATATAATATTAATGAAAATATTTATACAAATCAAATTAAACTAGTTTAATTCCGTTACCTTAACAGGTCGATGTTACCACAAACCACAAACACCTTCACTCCTCTAAGCTTCTGCTAAAATAACGGTAATAAAAAGTAAATACGCCAAATAATATAATGCCTCCAACCAAGAATCAAAACAATTCCTGGAAATACAAACGAAGAAAGAACCCGGGCACATGCTTTATCCTCGTCATATTTGTGGTGTTAGAAAAAGACATGCAATTCTATGCAGCGATTTACTAGAATCAACCCCAATTCGAGGTCATCGTTTAATATTGCCGACAATCGCAAAAGACTGTTGCTGGGCGTCAACAAAATGCTTTTAAACATTCTGTATTGCTAGGATAACCATACAGGATTTGTAGGTTAACAAATTATATGGTTATCAAATTATTAACTAAATATTTTTGTTAAAATAACGAATGATATAGTTATTTCAATACCATAACTATACAGTATTGCTGTAGCTGCAATACTGAGTGGTTAAAAATATAACGATATGTATTTGGCTATGATGACAATTCGGCTTTTTGGACTCTGGTAACACTAGCGATATAAATTGTATTCGTAACTATATTTTGCTTGACAATACTATATTGTTAAGCGATAACAATACAATTTTTTCAGTGTGTTGGACCCAACCCAACCCGGAGGTGAATAAAACGTGTCATAACTATATCATTGTTTGTTATCATATTTCATTATTCCTAATACTTTTAATTAGCAAGTGAAATCCATAAATGTTTGTCTCAGTATAAATAGAAGCATCGCAATAACTATAGCAACTTCTTCTACTCATATCCTAAACATTTTTTTTGTGAAAATTGCATAAATGTACCTGTTTGGAGAATACTTTCAGCATATAGTCATAATGAAAATCATAAATTGTAGTTTTAACTAAATCTATGATACTCATTCCAACATAAATTTGGGTTAAAGTAGTGTTCTTTTTGGAGCTAAATAAGTTGGAGTTAAATAAGTACCTACCCCGTTTTCTGGTTCTACTTTTAAATTCAGGTCGAGATACTAAGGCTGCTGCGCTATAACGCTTATTTCACCTAGATATAAGATTCACAGATGATTGAGTTCATATACTGGACTGGCAGGGTCGTCGTATGAGGAGCTTTATTTGTAATAGAATTTACATTCTATTGCAAATAATGCAAGAGTACTCATGAAAGACTGTAAACAGTCTCTCCCGACACCAACGACACCTCGAGTGGTTCCGAATTTGATCACCTTGTGAACCCACTGTAAAATGGGATGTGATGAAATTAACATCCATCATAGCCCGAAATCCTCTTGTGTAGCAATTCATATACAAGTCTCTAGACCCCATGCGACGTAGGATTGCTCGATGCAGTACCTAGGTCTCAACCTACGTGGTCTGCGTACAAGTTTATGTTGCACATTTGGTGCAGCTGTCTGCTCGTCACTGGAATAACCATTATCAGAGCTTGATGACATCTTGGCTTCAAGTGAATTTAATTTTCTAAATCACGTCTTATATACATTCATCTCCCCACTCCTCTCCTAAATTTCTGTCTATTGTTCATATCTTAACCTTATTTACCAAAGCCACATATTTTAAGTATTGAAATAAGACAAGAGTAAAAATAAGACGCAAATATGTCGTTTATAAGTTTATTTTAAATATGTAAAATACATAATTTGGAGAATTACATAACTTCAAACTAATGTATTGATTTGTTAGTAACTGAACCATTAAGTATATTATAGCCAAAAAATGCATCGTGAATAACTAACGCGTACACTTTAATGTCTTTAGGAAATTTACTCTTGCGTGTTTCAAACTCCAATTTCACGTCCACTGTGGACGTCCTAACGGCTTCTGGCTGGTGACTGCAATCGATTACGAATAACGGATTTTTCAAATAGTCGGCAAAACTCATCATAGGATCGCTAAGTTCTCGCTGGTAGTAGTTAACTTGAAAATTCTCATAATTATAATAGGCTGCGGCATACAGTTTCTTTGAAAAATCCAAATTCCATCTTTCATAGGGAAATACGGTAGAGTTAAGATAGAGCCTAATATCACTTATATCGGCAGTTGTAAATTGTGTGCTATCTTTTTCTCTGTTGTCGGAAAATGTACTTGTCTGAAAACCAATAATCAGATATCTCGGTTTTTCGAGACTCGTGCTAGTTCAGACATTTCAATTGAAAAAATTGAATGGAAAATTTGTCACATTATTCCAGATAAATAAATAAATATAAATAAATAAACATTTATTTCCACTGAACTTACAATGTAAGCATGGGATATTGTCGGGTACAAATAAATATAGAAATACAATTTCACATATAAAAACTAACAACATAGTATGTAAAAAATAATAATATATAAGTATCGTATAAATTATCAGCTGGCGGCAAAGTTCAATTCGTCAATGAAACGTTCATCACCTCAATGAGAAGAAGGATAAAAAACACCAAGAATACACCTCATTCGAATCGAAAAGATAGATATTCCTGTACAGAATAAAACGCATTTCTGCAAAGTATCCCTCTTACTTCAGACTTAAACCCATTTAAATTTGACAGCTGTTTTATGCGTAATGGTAGGTTGTTAAAAAGCTTGATGGGTAGTACAAGAGGACTGTTTGCTACGGCGCTTAATCGATGTGAAGGAATGTTTATGTTAGAATTAACTCTTAGGTTATACCGTTCATTATTATCTCTAGTGATCCCAAAATTACGAAAGTCAGACTTGACAAGATTTACGCAATTGAATATGAAAAGACACGGAAATGTCAAAATACCCAACTGAACAAATAAAGTTTTACACGAAGTTGTTCTAGATTTAAAAAGTATTGTTCGAATAATTTTTTTCTGTTGTATTAAAATTTCTCCAGCCCTAGCACAGTTTTCCCAAGCTAAAATACCATAATTAAGACAAGACTGAATGTAAGAATAATAATAAAGTATTAACATACATCGATCCACCCTACTTCTTAACTGCCATATTACAAAACAATGATATGACAACTTTTTCATCGACAGAAGTTAAAGATATTGTCACGCATGAATAAAGGTGGAAGTAACGCAAACGTTCCAATGGCTTACCGTAAATGGGATCTTTACGAGCTACCTGCTTTAAGACAAACATCATGAACGTCTGATGATGTTTGTCTTAAAGCAGGTAGCTCGTAAAGATCCCATTTACGGTAAGCCATTGGAACGTTTGCGTTACTTCCACCTTTATTCATGCGTGACAATATCTTTAACTTCTGTCGATCATCTGGAATAATGTGACGAATTTTCCATTCAATTTTTTCAATTGAAATGTCTGCATCTACTTCACCGATATAGCAATTGTTTAAAGTGCGGGCAATAATTAAAATCAACTCTTGCTTGACGTTAAAAATACCCTTTGAATAATCCTCTGCAAAACCCATGAGATATTTTAGAGGAAGCTTGCCGGAGAACACGTTACTTGTGGAATCTAGTATACCTTGATTTGCTTCATCTAGACCCCATTCACATGCCATGAGAGATCTATTTTGTGCACCACCCAATGACACCATAGTTTTCAGCGTTGTAGTAATTCCGGGATTCCGAACGACAGCAACTTGCTCCCCTCCCATTTCATAACGACATTCGTCGAATAGAAAGGCGATGGCATTATTTGATAGATAAAATTTTTTAGTAACATCTTTGGGTTTGAATGTTCCTTCGATGTAAATGTAACTATCCGATATATCCAAAATGATATCTTGAAAGTGTACAGGTATACGAATTTCATCAGAATTGCGGAATGTTGGAGAACCATAAGGTTTATATGTGTGTTCTTGAAAACTAATAATGGAGTTATCAAAAATGGATTCGTTAAAATCTTCGATTTTGTCACTGCTGGCGGTCATCATTTTCTAATTTTTCTCACTTTCAAACCGATCGATTGTAGAAATTTGCAATCTTTCACGGAGAGCTGTCGATTGTTGTGCGGATGTGTTTTCGATCGTCCGTCTGGCTTGTGAATGAACCTTGACTGTGTTGTCTGCTTACTTTTATGTCGTTTAACTGAATCTTGAATAGTTGACAGCATATGCAGTTGACGGTTAAAGCAAAAGCCCATTATACGATTTTTTTCAACTCTAGTTTAACTATAATTTTCTCACCTCGAAAATCGATCAAATCACCGCAATCGTCCAAGATGCGTAGAGTAATGTTTTCGATAAACTGACGACCATCCGGCATTATCGGCACATAAATATTATTTTGCGGTTCTTTGGAGATTTTGTAACCAGGTTCGACGTCAACATCAAATTCAAATAACGTATGACTTTCCAAAGAATTCAGGTATGCTCCGGAAATTATATTACAATCCACACGTACAATGCGCACTTTCATTATGTCCACGATGGTACTTGATTCGTGTCGTTGTCCACCTTGCAACAGCACAGAGCCAAATCCGAGCACTTTGCCAATACTGTTGCTACCTCGGAAATCGATGCTATATTTTGACTTTAGCTCACATTTTAACGTATTATTGGCAGTTAATGAAAATAAATCGGTACCATATTCATTGCATGACTCTTTTAAGGCGGTGTGCATGGCTATTTCATTAATTTCGTAAGCTCCTGGTGGAATCCTTAAATGCTTTGGTATCACTGTTTTAAAATGGGTGAATGAATTATTGCTTTCGTCGATATTAAAAATCGAATTATATGTGTAAAATCCCAGTAGTGCAACTCCATATTTGCCTGTTGTATTTAACTCGATGGGTGGGTAAAAATCCGCACTTAAGACACTTGAATGTTCTGTTAGAGTGAATATGTAAGACATGACTGACGACGAAACTATTTGTGTAGTTATTTTATTGCTGTTTGCAACAGTTAAATGGATTTAAGCTGAAGCGTTGCTTTATCCCTTTGGACGTTTTCAAACTGTTTTCTGCCTTTATATTCACATCGTTAATTTTGCAATAACAACAAAATATTTTTTTGGCGTCGGTCCATCGCCCTCATCCGAATCTGAATTATTGCTATTATAATGTTCGAAACAGTAGTGATATTTCAATATATCGACGTCACTTTTTAGGTGATTAGGTAACCTATCCCAAACTAGTGCTATTTCATTTGGAGCTAATGCAATCAACACTTCTTTGGGCGTATTTTCTAACTGTTCAGCTGTAATTTTTTGTAATCCTCCGACTTCACGATAGGCTTTAAGTGATAGCAACATTTTGGTGTAGTTGTCACGTTCCATTTGGGGTGTCAAAGACATACTTTTTATGATTGTAAAAGAAACTTCAAACACAAATGTCCACACCAAACTGTTCCAAACTCTTGTTGACGGTCGTATGTATAGTAAATTTTCTTCGTCGCTTCGGAACCCATCTGCAGATATCGTACCAATTCCATAGGTGGGGGTAAATCACCGAAACTATCGTAGTATGTTACACCAGAATTGCTTTTTCTATATGCTACCCAATGAGTCCCTACATCCGACATATTATTCAAATTTATAATGGCGGCCTCATAAGGTTTGGGACCGCGTACAGGTAATGAAAGTGTGGTATTTTCATTTTAAGGCATACTTTTCTATATCAATATTGGATAGTGGTCTTTGAGGTAGGGATTCTATCAGTTTTTTGATTTCTTATTTCTGCCGTTGTTTATAAATAATCCCAAACCTGTGCGATATAGTTTCAAATATAATCCATTTCCTCTTGAACTTAGATGTAAGCCGGTACCTATTTTTTCTGCAGTCGACTTTTTTACTGCTTTTACGGCACGCACAATGCCGGCTGCACCACCAGCTAATGAACCTAAGGCCGATAGTCCTGCAAATATTGGTATTAACGGTAATATCCCCCCAGTCTTTGGAATTGGAATGATTCTAGGCGTGCGAATTTTTCGTTTGCCATCAGCTATTCTTAGGGATTTACGTGCAGCTACTGCAGCTATTTTCGATGCTTTCATGATATTTTTCTCGATAAGTTTTTTCCCACCAGCTTTAAACAATTTTGAATGGACGGGTCGTCTAATAGATGATCCAAAAGCTGCTTTGTGTACTCGTTTGTGTTTACCGACGCCTTTACCTCTAATGGATGCTTTTCTCGATTTTGATGATGATGATACACCCATACCAAAACGTTGTTTCGCTTTCATAATGTTGGTTACCAACCAAGCTGCAGCTTTTTCACTAGCGCTAGAGTCTTTAGATTTTACTCTTTTCCACGCGCTTTGCTCAAGCTCGTGATCTGCTTGGTGGCGAGCACTTAAATTTTCACTATTACGCAAATAGGCTAAATCGTGTTTTTTGCATGCGACATCCAAAGAATTAATTCCTTGAACTCCTCTTGCCACACGTTTTACAACTTTCGTCCCAGGCCCACAATACTGATAGCCGGGAATGTGTAACTCGAACGGTAGCCTATTAATTACTGAATTAACAATACCGCTTCCAGTCTTACTTGACAAATGAGACCGTCTACTTCGTCTGACTAGCGACATCTGAATGATAGTTTATGTGAAAGTTCGGTATAAAATATAGATTTTGTTAAGATGCGTATCGTCAATCTTAAACAAAAACTTCCCGTCGATAATCTCGATGTAAAGGTCGGATCTGGACAAGAACAAAAATTATTTAAAAGACATGGTCCTTTGCTACCATCATCTATTCGTGGATTATTAATAGGACCTTCCAACTGTGGAAAGTAGGCATTCCGTCGCATGAGACCACTCATCCTTCGTTAAAATGGCGAAGGCGCTAAAAAGAGGTAAAAACCAGCTCAAAACCAGCTCCAGCTAAAAAGAGCTAAAAACCAGCTCAAAACGAGCTCAAACCAGCTAA